>MU034047.1:39217-175151 GCA_011833715.1 Carcinoscorpius rotundicauda | reverse complement strand
ATTCGGATACGTGATCAAAATAATGTTATTATGCACTTAATGTAGCAACTATATTTTGAGATTATTATTATACTTTTGTACATATCCTTGATAGCAGTTTTGAAGTCTTCATATTTGCTTCTCAGGTTACTTCACTCTCAGTTCGTTATTTCATGGAACATCTTCCACACGAGGACAGATAAATTGTACTTTATGTCACAAACATTTGAACACTATGTTCTTTTACTTATCAATATCAGGATCTACACATGATTAAGGAAAGAAAAAGAGAGTGAAAGTACCTCAGCTCTGTTTATGAATCAAAACAACAGGTGTCTGGACGTGCCACTGGAAGTATATTTGAATTTAAAAGGCCCTAACAACAGTGAAAATGTTTATAGGAAATATAAAATGAAATTGTATCTATAAACTACCTATGAAATATTTCTCACTGTCTTTTGTTATTCAACCATCCTTTCAATTTCACTTGTATTATAATAAGTATTCCAATAATAAATTAAAATGAAAAGCATAATAAAGGTAAGAAAAATGATTTCATCACATATCACCTAATGGTGGCAAATAAATTACTAAAATATTCTTATATTTAAAATCATTTACTACTATTAATAATAGGCTTTGACAAACAACATATGGCAGAAGTAACTGTGTCAATGAAGAAACAGTCAAGTTTTGCTAACTTACCTTTAAAGTTTTACTTTACATTTTAATGTTATCGTAGTTAACAACAAAAATCTTTATTAAACTATAGGTAAAATTTGCGATTGCAATGGTATGTATATAACTAATTTAAAGCACTAACAATTTCTTAATACATTTGAAGTTGAAATACTTAAACTACTATTTATTATATATATTACCACTTAATCATAAATCGTGTCACCATCAAAAAGTCTACTGAAGCAATCAGTAATCAAAGCTCATACTTGGCTAAAATATTTGTTGAAAGCTTCATACCTGTTCCTCACTAACTTCACTGGCAGCAGTTATATGGCTGACGTTTTTACTTCTTTCTCCAATGTAAAAATAAGGTCTGGATTCGTTCATCTTAAATAACGAAAGAGTATATACTGTCATTACATGTTTCTGTTCAAATTAAAGTTGACATAAGTAATAAAGTATCAAAGTCTGGAGAAAATACTGAAAAAAATTGTTGCTGCCACAAACCTAACCCCGGTTGCTTACTCGAGTTGCTTTGCCTACGCAGTAGTAGTAGTACAAGCGCTACTACTGTTACAGAAGAAAAGTAAATCCTTGTTAATTGGAAGCGAATAAATCCATAACTTCATTTCCCGAGATAAAAATTACTATAATTTTCTGTTTTCTTCTACCGAAAACAATAGATATCTAGGCCGCCCGTGTTAGATATACAATTTCTATATGCATTACCACCATATCTCAAATGACAGAATTACGCTCAATACCTCAGCGATTGACACAGCGACAAATCAAACTCAAAAGATTCACCGGAACTGCGGTAGATCAAATTATGAAGTTACAAATATTCAACGTTTTATACGAATATTCACAATTTTTTATATAAAATTCATATTTATGTATAATTAAAGCTCGAATTTTAAAAAATATAGGTATTTTATGATTAGGAACCTATTTTGAGACAGTAAAGTTTCAAGATGTATTTACCGAATGTACTCAATGACGACGAAATATTGTCGAAACATTTTACCTTGGTTAAATTTATGACCAAGGTTTCTTTCTACAAAGTTCACGTCTTCTTCAAACTTTAATTATAACTACTGTTAAACGAGCTGAAGCACCCATCTTCTAAACGGAAGTTATGTAAATTTGTGATTAATGAAATGTTATCTCAGGATATGAAGAGTTGCATCTTTGATATGTATTTGCAGAAACGCCCATAAACACTGCAAAACACAAAATGTACAAGCGTAAATTTACATGTACTTCTACATATACCCAATAATCCTTTAGTCTAAATTTAGTGAAAATCCATCAATGGAAAAATAAGCAGTGTTAAAACAAAATGCCAATAAAAACCATAAAATGTAAAACTGATTTTTTTCTTCACGTATTTTCTCATTGACCCAATCTCCAAACCATATTTGGTAGACTCGTTTACAAAAGATGAACTAGTGGTAAAAAAACGCAAAAAATGGCCCTAGAGGATGTTGTTGTTGTTTTTAGAATTAAATACAAAGCTACACAATGAGCTATCTGTGCTCTGCCCACCACGGGTATCGAAACCCGGTTTTTAGTGTGTAAGTCTGCAGACATACGGCTGAGCCACTGGAGGGCAGGCTCTAGAAGCAGCAAAATGAAAAGAAACTTTGTACATAGTCCCGCATGGACCTAATTAGCCCTCGTACCAATTTTGATAAAGATCCATCCAGTGAAGTAGTTATATGGATAGACAACAGACAGCACTATTATATTTACTGAGATTTAAGTACGTTGACTCAAACTACATTCAGTTTTTGTTATTATTTTTAATTTCATCCATACACCAATTTCTTCTATATGCTAATCAACGAGTAATTTTAATTAAATAAAAAATAACCTTCAGCTGCCTTGAGAAAATAACAAAGGAAAGTGAATATATATACTATGCACAGTTGTGATCCTTTGTTTTTAATCTGAGAAATATATAGCAAATTGACTTATTGTAAAGGAATTAGAGGAGAACTACTAGGATAACTTCTGGGATGAAAATATTATCTTATATAGTAATAGATAAAAACTTTTAAAACTTATTTGTGGCTGAGAGCAGACCAGTGGTTTGTGGACCATCCTGTGGATTTAATGGTTCGCCTTCTGCTTCCTCCAAAAAACAAAAGAAATCGTGCTATGCACTTTAAAACTGTGTTGTGTCGTAAGTATAACTTTCTAATCCCACTATTCGGTTTGACATAAGAAGCCCAGGAATTGGCAGCGGATGAAAAGTAACTGCCTTCACCATAGAAGATATTCCCCTGTGAAGTTCTGCGCGAAATCCAACAACCAAACTTACTTTCTTTTGAGCTAAGAAGAGTAAGAGGTAATTTTAACCGAAGCTTAGAATATTCTGAGGGAATCACCAAGATCGAGTCTTTGGACTTCTTTCCTCTGTATTCTAAAAAACAATAAGACCGGATGAGAGAACTTTAATTTAAAAAAATATAGCATTGTTTCTGGTTAATTTTCTGATACGGTAGATTAGCGTATATATAAAGAATTATCGTGATCAGTAATAGAACCAAATATTTTACAAAACTTGAAGATAGTGTTACCAACTTTACTTTTAATACTGTAATTTTTCTGTTACCTAGAAGGCCCATAACGTTAAGATCAACTACTTTGGTGGAAGTAAGCCTAGAATATTCTAAACTGAAGTCGTGAAAAAACAAAGGTTTACAATCAAAATATTTCGAACAAAGATTAAAAATAAATACAAATAAGTCATTCATCATTTAGTAGATTAAGTAAACTTGCAGAATGAATCAATGAAACAAAGGTAGAATAAATCAGTCAAAGCTTGTTTAATAGGTTTTTCATTGCTGCTGTGAACAGTCATTACCATAATATCGTTAAAGTACCAAGCTCAGAAAGACGAATCGCAACAGAATTTTCAGAACTACTGACTAAACTTTAACCTGAAATTTATTCTAAGTTCACGGAAAGTATAGATTACCGAGCGTCTACGTTGTAAATTGAGTTTGTTTGTTTGTTTTTTGTTTTGGAATTTCGCACAAAGCTACTCGAGGGCTATCTGTGCTAGCCGTCACTAATTTTGCAGTGTAAGACTAGAGGGAAGGCAGCTAGTTATCACCATCCACCGCCAACTTTTGGGCTACTCTTTTACCAACGAATAGTGGGATTGACCGTCACATTATACACCCCCACGGCTGGGAGGGCGAGCATGTTTAGCGCGACCCTCGGATTACGAGCGCACGCCTTAACGCGCTCGGCCATGCCAGGCCTTATGTAAATTGAGACAGACAATCAACATGAAACGGCATCGTTTGCTACCCTAACTACTGCTGTGGTCTCCGGTCAGGAACTAGGTTTTGTACAAAACTCATGAAACAGCACCAACAAAACTCTATACTCCCGATGTCCAGCCCCCCTAGTACAACGGTATGTCTACCGATTTCCAACACTAAAATTAAGGTTTCGATTCCCCTCGGTAGGATCAACAGATAGCCCACTGTGGCTTTTTTATAAGAAAACTCATTAACACACACACCCAATGTCCTTGGTTTCTCACTTCCGTGTTTGAAGAAAATGCTACTGGATATGTTCTTGTTTTCCACTTTCAGAGGGTACTGTAACAGGTTAAAGCAAATTTTACGTCCATCACTCAACGGCAGAGCAAAAGAAATGAATGGTAGAATGCACATAAGGATATTAACTTGATGATGTTGTTGTTTTGAATTAAGCACAAAGCTACACAATGGGCTATCTGTGCTCTGCCCACCACGGGTATCGAAACCCGTATTTTAGCATGTAAGTCCGCAGACATACCGCTGAGCCACTGGGGGGCATTAACTTGATGATTTCAACCGTTTTGGTATTTTAGTGAAAGTTAATTTCATTATTTGACATAAATAGGTCTTGATAGCAATTTTGATAATCAGTAATCGTTTACTTCTCACCAAAGCAAGCTACCTATATCGTAATTACTGGAGCGCAAGCTTATCACCAGCTGAATACCATCAATGTTAGCCGTGTTTCCGGCCAGAATCTTAATATTTTTCCACGAAGTTCGGCCAACTTAGAAGAATTAGGTGAACTTTAAACCTACACACTAAACTATAATCCAAATAAATCCACGAATAGACATAAATCATACACCAAACAAAATAAATAATACTGTCAATGAAACTAAAATACAAAAAAGAATGAGGATTTAAGTGACTTGCAAGTTACTTCTATACACAAGAGGGCGCTTCTCCACGTTGTCACTTTTTCAGATTGCAGTCTTCCTTCAATGTCAAAACCTCCCTTTTTTCAAACCATTCAATTGGAAAACCCATTTGAAATTTTTACTGAAGGACAAGTATCCAATGATATATAAGAGTACAAGGAGCACACAAAAAATAAATAAACATATGAACAAGAGAACTTTCTAATACAGTTCCGTGATCAAGGCAACAAAATTTAACTTTACTATTTTATATTTGATGTAATCTCAGTTGTGCTGATTAAATCATAATGAAAAATAAAGAATTGCAGAAAATATGGCACAGAAATGTGTCTATGGACTTGCAGTGCTTAAAACCGGGTTTAGATACCCGTGGTTGGAAAAGCACAGATAGCCAAGCATCTATAGTTTTATGCTTAACTAAAATCAAATACACAATGTTACCTAATGATGTCATCTCTCATATTTAAAGATCTACAAACAAGGATACATCAAGAAAAAGTAGAAATTCTGTGAAGAGATAGTGAAAACATCACAAAAAGAAATTATAAAAAATTAAATTTCCATTCCATTGTGTAGAAAAAAACTCGAATCCTTTGTCAGTATGGAGTGACTGAGAAATAAAACACAGTTTTCTTTAATTTTTAATAATGAAACTTACAACTAAAGAAAATTTGGTAAGGTGTTATAATGAAGAAATATTCGAATGTCAGAAATTGTTTTATAATTGTAATCTGAAGAAATGTTGTGTATACCTTGCGAAAAGGAAGGGTGAAATGGATAAATGTTAGCTATACTTGTTAGTAATGGGTTGTCAAAGAATAAAGTTTGGGGACAGTACAAGGAACTAGCCAGAATGAAATTATTGATGGCTTCTGTTAATAGAATAATCAGGGTTTTTTGTTTTATAAATGTATTAAGCTGTCTATATTTCATGGTCTGAAATTCTGAGATATTTTTCCATTTGTCTCTGTCACTATTTCACTGTTTATTATAGTTTATTTAGAATGTAATGATTTTAATTAAAGGGATTTTAATCCCATTTCTTTTAGATTGAATTAGATATTATTTTATCATGCAACGTTTCATATTAATTACAAACAAAAATAAAGTTAAGCATAAAACTGGATGGACCATTTTTGAACGACACAGACGATTTTTGTTTAATGATTTATTATTTTATTTCACATATGCACAGAGTCTATGGAGTAGGGGTAAGAAATTTATCTTAATGCTCTTATTTTCCATGTCAGTTTTTTTCTCTTGATAAAAGGCATATTGTGTATATGTAAATATGTACTCAGATATTCGTTTTTCTCTCTTAAAGGTTATTTTTTTATACAGCTTTGGGTTAAAGACTGTTTATTAGGGATGAATCTCTATTGATTCTTTTGTTTAGTAATTTCATTTATAAAATGTTATTTACTAACACTATTTGCGAATAAATCATGTTTGTCTAGCAAGATGAAAATGTATGCCTGTAATTAAAACAACAAGATTCAACTTAATCTAAACGGTCAAGATATATATATATCAAACATTTATATACTGGATAAAAAATCATTTTTGTGTTTTCAAGCATTATTTATCAGTAAATTCTAATTCATATTCTCAAGTTTTAACCAATCATACACCACAGCAGTACTGTTTTTTTTATTTCATTAGTCCCACATAACATCTTCGAAAACTTGCTGAAATTTACGAATAATTAATTTACGTGATTACCCTCACAAAATCATTGATATTGTCATTCAATAAACTTTGTTAATGTTCAACTTTTGCTTTATCCTGGCACGATATTATAGTTTGTTCGTTTCGTCAGATACTGATGTTTGAATCAAAATCAGTCTTAATTTAATCTAATGTTCCAAAACTCAAAGTATATTTCCACTTTAATTTATGTAAATGAGCAGAGTTAATTAGATAAGCCCAATTATACAGTCGATAAGTTCTTTTCCAGGGACAAGTTCATAAAAGTAAACACCAATACAAAGTTTCCTTTCGTAAAAGAGAAGCCTCCGAAATTATATTATATTTCTCACACAACTTTTGTAGAAAAATTTTAAGAAAGACAAAATACGTATAATTTTGAATTCTAAAGAAAACATATCACGAACAAATTTCTCTTCTTAATTTCGTATACATATATTTATATTGCGAGATCTCATTATAAACCACTTTTCAAAAATACGACATCAGAAAAATGCAATACAGCCACCATTAAACCGAAACAACACAAAAAGCGAAACAGCCCCAAGAATCTCAACAGATAGAAACTCAAAGTATCAAATAAACAGATAGCTCAAGTTACACCACCATAAAATAAAATGTAACAATTGACTAAAAGAATTGATGAGCGTTATTTTAAAAAAAAGAATAATTATGAGTGAAACATACTATTTTTCTCTTGATTGTATCATAAAGGATATCACTTAAATCATGCAACATTTCTAGCACACATCTTTTGTTACGTTGTAGAGAGATCGTAGTTATTATATTTTCATAGTAATAATAAAAGTTGTGTTCTTCATCCCATAAGTAGACATATTTTCGCTTTTAAAGTTTTCCTATAAAAATGAAATCATATGTTAATGGTCCATTTTGAACTTTAAATCCAAGTTCCTGAAATTTCCTTGATAACGCGAGTCACGTTAACGTACGAATGAAAATAGGCAAAATTTCAGTAATTTTGTCAGGAGTGGGATTCGAACCCACGCCCGGAAGACCGGACTGCGACCTGAACGCAGCGCCTTAGACCCCTCGGCCATCCTGACGTGTTTTATACTTAAATTTTCATTTTCTCGAATGGTGGCGCCTTTTAAAGTTAATAACGTGTTATCCATCTCTTTCGGCATTTTTGGCTTTTTAATATTTTTGATTTTTCCGATCTCATCGCTCTGTCCATGAACTGCACAGCTAGCATTTAAACCACACGTGACGAGAGAAAAACAACCATAAGACCCTCAACAGACAGATACTCAAAGTATCGAATAAACAGACAGCTTAAGTTTTTTACCGTGAATGAAAATTTCAAGAATGGACTTAGTCAATTAAAAATCGTAATTTTAAACTAATGCGAATGAAAACTTCCTGACAAAGCGTTTCTATATTGTGCGATTTCACGACGTTTATGTGATGCAAATATAATAATTTATAATAATTTTCTGATGTTTATTCTCCACAGAAACCGAAAATAAAATTATTATCTTTTTGATTCTAGAAAGAACAATATAAGATCTTTCATCTCTTTAACCGTTCTTTAAATCAAACTAAAAGTTGTCTACGAATTTATAATTTCCACGGTATCTTTTGTAAAAATTTATACGATTTACTTTAGTTCACGAACTCAATTAATCTGTCTAAAACGTCTAATGTATGAATGTATAACACGGGGGCGATCTGAACATTTTCTGAAATAATTTTCAAACAGTGCTTTCATATCGAAATAGGGAACGACCTGAACGAACAGTTTAAACATTTAGGATTTTATTAAAAGTGATTTATGTTTACTATATTTGTCATAAAACCTTCACTATGCCACACAATCATCGTTAAATGCATATTTCTACATACACTTTCTATTATTCTTCATATTTTCGCAAGATAAAAAAGATGTTTATTCACGCAAACAACTGAATTGTGTGGGCTGAGAGAAACACCGAGAATGACAGTTTGTAATCGCTGTTCTCGTTACATGTGAGAACTGATGCCTTTTGTTATACTTCGTTTGTGAAAAATTTTCGAAGAATATTTTGAGAAAACAGCTTTTCTATCATTGATTTTTATCCAAACAGAAAAGCTTCTAAAAGTATGTGATCTATGTTGAACAGCTTTTGAGGAACGATGTGAGAAGTACTGAAATTTTCATTTTTGAACGAATCATATCACAATGAAATTTCTCTTGTGAATTTTGTTTGCACATACATACATAGCGAGATTTTATTACAAACCACTTGTCGAAAGTACGGCGTCAAAGAAACGTAATCGTTTCTACGTCGGCCGTTTGCAAACTACCAAAGAACATATTCCTCGTACACTTGGAACCGATATTTCCGATAGAAATAGCAGGTTTTCTCGTTTCTAGCCTTAGAAAAATTAATTTTTGAAGGTAACGAGGCAAAATTCAAAGTGTTTAAGTTCGAACCAATTCCTGATAAATTAGACTGCTTTCTTGACGCAAGTCATCATCTTTTTATTTCTAATTTTGATTTAAATTTTAAATGATCGTGCAAAAAGTGTGATGGTGAAATCGCATTGGTCAGTCAGACACGTGTTATCTCGATTCATCCGCATGACTTCTGTTTAATAACTTCTTTTTCCAATGTTTTCGGTCTCATACAACCCAACTTTGCTTTTCCCGTTACGAATGAGCAGATTTAATTGTTATTTTCAATTGAAAAGCTGGAAATAACGACGGCAGATAGATTACGACGCTTTATCGAAAATGCAAGCTATGAGAATGGTCTTAATTAATGAACGATATGTTTTTGACTTAAAATAAGCTTAATTTTCGGCTGTCTTCCTTGTCTATTTCGAGTAAAAAATCCTTTCTAAAATCGTTCCATTATGATTTCCGTTCCGTTCTTGGTTACTAACTAATTTACTTCAATTAGATAATTAGAAAAAAATATAAAATTCTCTTCAGTGACTGCCTTTTTATAATCATGTAATTTAGTATTATTTCGAAACTAGAAATCACGCGAACCACCTCCACTGTTGCTAGTTTCTTCTTCCATATTCCTAAATTTTAACATACAACACAGATTCGACACATAAAAGTTCTCTTATTCTTTATTTTTACCAAGATAAACGTGATAAATACTTTAAGAGAGTGCAGGTATGACGTTTCAAAACATCATAAAAAATTAGATCACTGACACAATCGATAAGCTATGAAATATATTCGTATAAAGTGGAACACCTAAACAGTTTACATTTGTTTGTGTTTCTTCTACAAAGTGAGGTGTGTTTTTAGAAAATCGACTTTCGTAGAATAATTATCAGTAAAACATGCTATTTTCTCCTTGATTGCGTCGTGAAGAATGTCAATTAAAATCACACGACGCTTCAGGCACACATTTTTTGTTACGTTGTAGAGAGATCGTAGTTATTATATTTTCATAGTAATAATAAAAGTTGTGTTCTTCATCCCATAAGTAGACATATTTTCGCTTTTAAAGTTTTCCTATAAAAATGAAATCATATGTTAATGGTCCATTTTGAACTTTAAATCCAAGTTCCTGAAATTTCCTTGATAACGCGAGTCACGTTAACGTACGAATGAAAAGAGGCAAAATGTCAGTGATTTTGTCAGGAGTGGGATTCGAACCCACGCCCGGAAGACCGGACTGCGACCTGAACGCAACGCCTTAGACCCCTCGGCCATCCTGACGTATTTTTTATTTAAATTTTCATTTTCTCGAATGGTGGGGCCTTTTTAAGTTACTAACGTGTTATCCATCTCGTTCCGCATTTTTGGGTTTTTAATATTTTTGATTTTTCCGATCTCATCGCTCTGTCCATGAACTGCACAGCTAGCATTTAAACCACACGTGACGAGAGAAAAACAACCATAAGACCCTCAACAGACAGATACTCAAAGTATCGAATAAACAGACAGCTTAAGTTTTTTACCGTGAATGAAAATTTCAAGAATGGACTTAGTCAATTAATAATCGTAATTTTCAACTAATGCGAATGAAAACTTCCTGACAAAGCGTTTCTATATTGTGCGATTTCACGACGTTTATGTGATGCAAATATAATAATTTTCTGATGTTTATTCTCCACAGTAACCGAAAATAAAATTATTATCTTTTTGATTCTAGCAAGAACAATATAAGATCTTTCATCTCTTTAACCGTTCTTTAAATCAAACTAAAAGTTGTCTAAGAAATTTATATTTTCCACGGTATCTTTTGTAAAAATTATACGATTTACTTTAGTTCACGAACTCAATTAATATGTCTAAAACGTCTAATGTATGAATAAATAACACGGTGGCTATCTGAACATTTTCTGAAATAATTTTCAAAAAGTGCTTTCATATCGAAATAGGGAACGACCTGAACGAACAGTTTAAACATTTAGGATTTTATTAAAAGTGATTTATGTTTACTATATTTGTCATAAAACCTTCACTATGCCACACAATCATCGTTAAATGCATATTTCTACATAAACTTTCTCTTATTCTTCATATTTTCGCAAGATAAAAAAGATGTTTATTCACGCAAACAACTGAATTGTGTGGGCTGAAAGAAACACCGAGAATGACAGTTTGTAATTGCTGTTCTCGTTACATGTGAGAACTGATGCCTTTTGTTATACTTCGTTTGTGAAAAATTTTCGAAGAATATTTTGAGGAAACAGCTTTTCTATCATTGATTTTTATCCAAACAGAAAAGCTTCTAAAAGTATGTGATCTATGTTGAACAGCTTTTGAGGAACGATGTGAGAAGTACTGAAATTTTCATTTTTGAACGAAACATATCACAATAAAATTTCTCTTGTGAATTTTGTTTGCATAGCGAGATTTTATTACAAACCACTTGTCAAAAATACGGCGTCAAAGAAACGTAATCGTTTCTACGTAGGCCGTTTGCAAACTACCAAAGAACTAATTCTTCGTACACTTAGAACCGATATTTCCGATAGAAAAGGCAGGTTTTCTCGTTTCTAGCCTTAGAAAAATTAATTTTTGAAGGTAGCGAGGCAAAATTCAAAGTGTTTAAGTTCGAACCAATTCCTGATAAATCAGACTGCTTTCTTGTCGCATGTCATGATCTTTTTATTTTTAAATTTTGATTTGAATTTTAAATGATCGAGCAAAAAGTGTGATGTTAAAGTCGCATTGGTCAGTCAGACACGTGTTATCACGATTCATCCGCATGACTTCTGTTTAATAACTTCTTTTTAAAATGTTTTCGGTCTCATACAACCCAATTCTGCTTTCCCCGTTACGAATTAGCAGTTCTAATTGTTATTTTAAACTGAAAAGCTGGAAATAACGACGGCAGATAGATTACGACGCTTTATCGAAAATGCAAGCTATGAGTATGGTTTTAATTAATGAACGATATGTTTTTGACTTAAAATAAGCTTAATTTTTGGCTGTCTTCCTTGTCTATTTCGAGTAAAAAATCCTTTCTAAAATCGTTCCATTATGATTTCCGTTCCGTTCTTGGTTACTAACTAATTTACTTCAATTAGATAATTAGAAAAAAATATAAAATTCTCTTCAGTGACTGCCTTTTTATAATCATGTAATTTAGTATTATTTCGAAACTAGAAGTAACGCGAACCACCTCCACTGTTGCTAGTTTCTTCTTCCATATTCCTAAATTTTAACATACAACACAGATTCGACACATAAAAGTTCTCTTATTCTTTATTTTTACCAAGATAAACGTGATAAATACTTTAAGAGAGTGCAGGTATGACGTTTCAAAACATCATAAAAAATTAGATCACTGACACAATCGATAAGCTATGAAATATATTCGTATAAAGAGGAACACCTAAACAGTTTACATTTGTTTGTGTTACTTCTACAAAGTGAGGTGTGTTTTTAGAAAATCGACTTTCGTAGAATAATTATCAGTAAAACATGCTATTTTCTCCTTGATTGCGTCGTGAAGATTGTCACTTAAAATCACACTGGCACACATTTTTGTTACGTTGTAGAGAGATCGGAGTTATTATATTTTCATAGTAATAATAAAAATTGTGTTCTTCATCCCATAAGTAGACATATTTCCGCTTTTAAAGTTTTCCTATAAAAATGAAATCATATGTTAATGGTCCATTTTGAACTTTAAATCCAAGTTCCTGAAATTTCCTTGATAACGCGAGTCACGTTAACGTACGAATGAAAAGAGGCAAAATGTCAGTGATTTTGTCAGGAGTGGAATTCGAACCCACGCCCGGAGAACCGGACTGCGACCTGAACGCAGCGCCTTAGACCCCTCGGCCATCCTGACGTATTTTATACTTAAATTTTCATTTTCTCGAATGGTGGCGCCTTTTAAAGTTAATAACGTGTTATCCATCTCTTTCGGCATTTTTGGCTTTTTAATATTTTTGATTTTTCCGATCTCATCGCTTTGTCCATGAACTGCACAGCTAGCATTTAAACCACACGTGACGAGAGAAAAACAACCATAAGACCCTCAACAGACAGATACTCAAAGTATCGAATAAACAGACAGCTTAAGTTTTTTACCGTGAATGAAAATTTCAAGAATGGACTTAGTCAATTAATAATCGTAATTTTCAACTAATGCGAATGAAAACTTCCTGACAAAGCGTTTCTATATTGTGCGATTTCACGACGTTTATGTGATGCAAATATAATAATTTATAATAATTTTCTGATGTTTATTCTCCACAGTAACCGAAAATAAAATTATTATCTTTTTGATTCTAGCAAGAACAATATAAGATCTTTCATCTCTTTAACCGTTCTTTAAATCAAACTAAAAGTTGTCTAAGAAATTTATATTTTCCACGGTATCTTTTGTAAAAATTATACGATTTACTTTAGTTCACGAACTCAATTAATATGTCTAAAACGTCTAATGTATGAATAAATAACACGGTGGCTATCTGAACATTTTCTGAAATAATTTTCAAAAAGTGCTTTCATATCGAAATAGGGAACGACCTGAACGAACAGTTTAAACATTTAGGATTTTATTAAAAGTGATTTATGTTTACTATATTTGTCATAAAACCTTCACTATGCCACACAATCATCGTTAAATGCATATTTCTACATAAACTTTCTCTTATTCTTCATATTTTCGCAAGATAAAAAAGGTGTTTATTCACGCAAACAACTGAATTGTGTGTGCTGAGAGAAACACCGAGAATGACAGTTTGTAATTGCTGTTCTCGTTACATGTGAGAACTGATGCCTTTTGTTATACTTCGTTTGTGAAAAATTTTCGAAGAATGTTTTTGGGAAACAGCTTTTCTATCATTGATTTTTATCCAAACAGAAAAGCTTTTAAAAGTATGTGATCTATGTTGAACAGCTTTTGAGGAACGATGTGAGAAGTACTAAAATTTTCATTTTTGATCTAAACATATCACAATGAAATTTCTCTTGTGAATTTACTTTGCACATACATACATAGCGAGATTTTATTACAAACCACTTGTCGAAAGTACGGCGTCAAAGAAACGTAATCGTTTCTACGTAGGACGTTTGCAAACTACCAAAGAACATATTCCTCGTACACTTGGAACCGATATTTCCGATAGAAATAGCAGGTTTTCTCGTTTCTAGCCTTAGAAAAATTAATTTTTGAAGGTAAAGAGGCAAAATTCAAAGTGTTTAAGTTCGAACCAATTTCTGATCAATCAGACTGCTTTCTTGACGCATGTCATCATCTTTTTATTTTTAAATTTTGATTTAAATTTTAAATGATCGTGCAAAAAGTGTGATGTTGAAGTCGCATTGGTCAGTCAGACACGTGTTATCACGATTCATCCGCATGACTTCTGTTTAATAACTTCTTTTTCCAATGTTTTCGGTCTCATACAACCCAATTCTGCTTTCCCCGTTACGAATGAGCAGTTCCAATTGTTATTTTAAACTGAAAAGCTGGAAATAACGACGGCAGATAGATTACGACGCTTTATCGAAAATGCAAGCTATGAGAATGGTCTTAATTAATGAACGATATGTTTTTGACTTAAAATAAGCTTAATTTTCGGCTGTCTTCCTTGTCTATTTCGAGTAAAAAATCCTTTCTAAAATCGTTCCATTATGATTTCCGTTCCGTTCTTGGTTACTAACTAATTTACTTCAATTAGATAATTAGAAAAAAATATAAAATTCTCTTCAGTGACTGCCTTTTTATAATCATGTAATTTAGTATTATTTCGAAACTAGAAATCACGCGAACCACCTCCACTGTTGCTAGTTTCTTCTTCCATATTCCTAAATTTTAACATACAACACAGATTCGACACATAAAAGTTCTCTTATTCTTTATTTTTACCAAGATAAACGTGACAAATACTTTAAAAGAGTGCAGGTATGACGTTTCAAAACATCATAAAAAATTAGACCACTGACACAATCGATAAGCTATGAAATATATTCGTATAAAGAGGAACACCTAAACAGTTTACATTTGTTTGTGTTACTTCTACAAAGTGAGGTGTGTTTTTAGAAAATCGACTTTCGTAGAATAATTATCAGTAAAACATGCTATTTTCTCCTTGATTGCGTCGTGAAGATTGTCACTTAAAATCACAATGGCACACATTTTTGTTACGTTGTAGAGAGATCGGAGTTATTATATTATCATAGTAATAATAAGAATTGTGTTCTTCATCCCATAAGTAGACATATTTCCGCTTTTAAAGTTTTCCTATAAAAATGAAATCATATGTTAATGGTCCATTTTGAACTTTAAATCCAAGTTCCTGAAATTTCCTTGATAACGCGAGTCACGTTAACGTACGAATGAAAATAGGCAAAATGTCAGTGATTTTGTCAGGAGTGGGATTCGAACCCACGCCCGGAAGACCGGACTGCGACCTGAACGCAGCGCCTTAGACCCCTCGGCCATCCTGACGTATTTTATACTTAAATTTTCATTTTCTCGAATGGTGGCGCCTTTTAAAGTTAATAACGTGTTATCCATCTCTTTCGGCATTTTTGGCTTTTTAATATTTTTGATTTTTCCGATCTCATCGCTCTGTCCATGAACTGCACAGCTAGCATTTAAACCACACGTGACGAGAGAAAAACAACCATAAGACCCTCAACAGAAAGATACTCAAAGAATCGAATAAACAGACAGCTTAAGTTTTTTACCGTGAATGAAAATTTCAAGAATGGACTTAGTCAATTAATAATCGTAATTTTCAACTAATGCGAATGAAAACTTCCTGACAAAGCGTTTCTATATTGTGCGATTTCACGACGTTTATGTGATGCAAATATAATAATTTATAATAATTTTCTGATGTTTATTCTCCACAGTAACCGAAAATAAAATTATTATCTTTTTGATTCTAGCAAGAACAATATAAGATCTTTCATCTCTTTAACCGTTCTTTAACCGTTCATAAAACCTTCACTATGCCACACAATCATCG
Source organism: Carcinoscorpius rotundicauda (assembly GCA_011833715.1). Taxonomy (NCBI): domain Eukaryota; kingdom Metazoa; phylum Arthropoda; class Merostomata; order Xiphosura; family Limulidae; genus Carcinoscorpius; species Carcinoscorpius rotundicauda. The sequence goes on along the minus strand of MU034047.1, from coordinate 159,154 downwards.
TTAAATGCATATTTCTACATAAACTTTCTCTTATTCTTCATATTTTCGCAAGATAAAAAAGGTGTTTATTGACGCAAACAACTGAATTGTGTGGGCTGAAAGAAACACCGAGAATGACAGTTTGTAATCGCTGTTCTCGTTACATGTGAGAACTGATGCCTTTTGTAATACTTCGTTTGTGAAAAATTTTCGAAGAATATTTTGAGAAAACAGCTTTTCTATCATTGATTTTTATCCAAACAGAAAAGCTTCTAAAAGTATGTGATCTATGTTGAACAGCTTTTGAGGAACGATGTGAGAAGTACTGAAATTTTCATTTTTGAACGAAACATATCACAATAAAATTTCTCTTGTGAATTTTGTTTGCATAGCGAGATTTTATTACAAACCACTTGTCAAAAATACGGCGTCAAAGAAACGTAATCGTTTCTACGTAGGCCGTTTGCAAACTACCAAAGAACTAATTCTTCGTACACTTGGAACCGATATTTCCGATAGAAAAGGCAGGTTTTCTCGTTTCTAGCCTTAGAAAAATTAATTTTTGAAGGTAGCGAGGCAAAATTCAAAGTGTTTAAGTTCGAACCAATTCCTGATAAATCAGACTGCTTTCTTGTCGCATGTCATCATCTTTTTATTTTTAAATTTTGATTTAAATTTTAAATGATCGTGCAAAAAGTGTGATGTTGAAGTCGCATTGGTCAGTCAGACACGTGTTATCACGATTCATCCGCATGACTTCTGTTTAATAACTTCTTTTTCCAATGTTTTCGGTCTCATACAACCCATCTCTGCTTTCACCGTTACGAATGAGCAGTTCCAATTGTTATTTTAAACTGAAAAGCTGGAAATAACGACGGCAAATAGATTACGACGCTTTATCGAAAATGCAAGCTATGAGAATGGTCTTAATTAACGAACGATATGTTTTTGACTTAAAAGAAGCTTAAGTTTTGGCTGTCTTCCTTGTCTATTTCGAGTAAAAAATCTTTTTTAAAATCGTTCTATTATGATTTCCGTTACGTTCTTGGTTACTAACTAATTTACTTGAATTAGATAATTAGAAAAAAATATAAAATTCTTTTCAGTGACTGCCTTTTATAATCATGTAATTTAGTATTATTTCGAAACTAGAAATCACGCGAACCACCTCCACTGTTGCTAGTTTCTTCTTCCATATTCCTAAATTTTAACATACAACACAGATTCGACACATAAAAGTTCTCTTAATCTATTTTTTTACCTAGATAAACGTGATAAATACTTTAAGAGAGTGCAGGTATGACGTTTCAAAACATCATAAGAAATTAGATCACTGACACAATCGATAAGCTATGAAATATATTCGTATAAAGAGGAACACCTAAACAGTTTTCATTTGTTTGTGTTACTTCTACAAAGTGAGGTGTGTTTTTAGAAAATCGACTTTCGTAGAATAATTATCAGTAAAACATGCTATTTTCTCCTTGATTGCGTCGTGAAGATTATCACTTAAAATCACACTTCTGGCACACATCTTTTGTTACGTTGTAGAGAGATCGTAGTTATTATATTTTCATAGTAATAATAAAAGTTGTGTTCTTCATCCCATAAGTAGACATATTTTCGCTTTTAAAGTTTTCCTATAAAAATGAAATCATATGTTAATGGTCCATTTTGAACTTTAAATCCAAGTTCCTGAAATTTCCTGGATAACGCGAGTCTCGTTAACGTACGAATGAAAAGAGGCAAAATGTCAGTGATTTTGTCAGGAGTGGGATTGGAACCCACGCCCGGAAGACCGGACTGCGACCTGAACGCAGCGCCTTAGACCCTCGGCCATCCTGACGTATTTTATACTTAAATTTTCATTTTCTCGAATGGTGGCGCCTTTTAAAGTTAATAACGTGTTATCCATCTCTTTCCGCATTTTTGGCTTTTTAATATTTTTGATTATCTTCCTGTCCATAACTGCACAGCTAGCATTTACCACACGTGGAAAAACCATAAGACCTACAAAGTATCGAATAAACAGACAGCTAGTTTTTTACCGTGAATGAAAATTTCAAGAATGGACTTAGTCAATTAATAATCGTAATTTTCAACTAATGCGAATGAAAACTTCCTGACAAAGCTTTTATTATTGTGCGATTTCACGACGTTTATGTGATGCAAATATAATAATTTATAATAATTTTCTGATGTTTATTCTCCACAGTAACCGAAATAAAATTATTATCTTTTTGATTCTAGCAAGAACAATATAAGATCTTTCATCTCTTTAACCGTTCTTTAAATCAAACTAAAAGTTCTTAAGAAATTTATATTTCCACGGTATCTTTTGTAAAAATTATACGATTTACTTTAGTTCACGAACTCAATTAATTGTCTAAAACGTCTAATGTATGAATTATAATACACGTGCGATCTGAACATTTTCTGAAATAATTTTCAAAAGTGCTTTCATATCGAAATAGGGAACGACCTGAACGAACAGTTTAAACATTTAGGATTTATGTAAAATGATTTATGTTTATATATTTGTCATAAAACCTTCACTATGCCACACAATCATCGTTAAATGCATATTTCTACATAAACTTTCTCTTATTCTTCATATTTTCGCAAGATAAAAAAGGTGTTTATTCGACAAACAACTGAATTGTGTGCTGAAAGAAACACGAGAATGACAGTTTGTAATGCTGTTCTCGTTACTGTGAGAACTTGTTTGAAGAAAATTTTCGAAGAATATTTTGAGAAACAGCTTTTCTATCATTGATTTTATCCAAACAGTAAAAGGACTTCCATAAAAGTATGTGATCATACTTTGATACAGCTTTTGAGGAACGATTAGAAGTACAAATTTTCATTTTGAACGAAACATATCACAATAAATTTTCTTGTAATTTGTTGCATAGCGAGATTTTATTACAAACCACTTGTCGAAAGTACGGCGTCAAAGAAACGTAATCGTTTCTACGTCGGCCGTTTGCAAACTACCAAAGAACATATTCCTCGTACACTTGGAACCGATATTTCCGATAGAAATAGCAGGTTTTCTCGTTTCTAGCCTTAGAAAAATTAATTTTTGAAGGTAACGAGGCAAAATTCAAAGTGTTTAAGTTACGTGAACCAATTCCTCAAAATCAGACTGCTTCTTGACGCATGGCTCATCGTTTTTAATTTTAAATTTTTTTGAAATTTTAAATGATCGTGCAAAAAGCGTGATGTTGAAGTCGCATTGGTCAGTCAGACACGTGTTATCACGATTCATCCGCATGACTTTTGTTTAATAACTCTTTTCCAATGTTTTCGGTCTCATACAACAACTCTGCTTTCCCGTACGAATGAGATCCTAATGTTATTTAAACTGAAAAGCTGGAAATAACGACGGCAGAAGATTACGAACGCTTTACGAAAATGCAAGCTTGAGAATGGTCTTAATTAATGAACGATATGTTTTGACTTAAAATAAGCTAATTTTCGGTTCGTCTTCCTTGTCTATTTCGAGTAAATACATTTTCTAAATCGTTCCATTATGATTTCCGTTCCGTTCTGGTTACTAACTAATTTACTTCGAAATTAGAAAAAAATATAAAATTCTCTTCAGTGATTTCTGCTATATCATTAATTTGTATTTTTCGAAACTAGAATCACGCGAACCACCTCCACTGTTGCTAGTTTCTTCTTCCATATTCCTAAATTTAACATCAACACAGATTTACACATAAAAGTTCTCTTATTTTTTATTTTTACCTAGTATAACGTGATTATACTTTAAGAGAGTGCAGGTATGACGTTTCAAAACTCATAAAAATTAGATCACTGACACAATCGATAACTATGAAAAATATTGTATAAAGAGGAACACCTAAACGGTTTAATTTGTTAGTTATCTTCTATAAAATGAGTGTTTTTAGAAAATCGACTTCGTAGAATAATTATAGTAAAACATAGCTATTTTTTCCTCTTGATTGCGTCCAGAGGATATCGCACTAAATATACCATTTCTAGCACGATCTTTTGTTACGTGTAGAGAGATCGAGTAATATTTTTATAGTAAGATAATAATAAAAGTTGTGTTCTTCATCCCAGAAGTAGAACAAGTTATCGCTTTCAACATTTCCTGTAAATAAAATCATATGTTAATGATCCATTTTGAACCATAAATCAAGTACGTGAATTCTCCTTGACAACGTCAATCACGTCAACGTACGAATGAAAAGAAGCAAAACAGTCAGTGGTTTGTCAGGAGTGGATTCGAACCCACGCCCGGAAGACCGGACTGCGACCTTAACGCAGCGCCTTAGACCGCTCGGCCATCCTGACGTATTTCATCTTAAATTTTCATTTTCTCGAATGGTGGCGCCTTTTAAAGTTAAACGTGTTTCCGTCTCTTTCCATTTTGGCTTTTAATATTTTGATTTTCCAATCTCATCGTCTGTCCATAACTGCACAGCTAGCATTTAACACACATGACGAGAGAAAACACCTAAGAACCTCAACAGAAAACTAAAAGTATCGAATAAACAGAAGCTAGTTTTTATCGTGATGAAAATTAAGAATGACTTAGTCAATTATATCGGAATTTTCAAAAAATGCGAATGAAAACTTTTGACAAAGCTTTCTATTTTGTGATTTCGCAACGTTTATGTGATGCAAATATATTTTATAATAATTTTCTGTGTTTATCTCCACAATAACGAAAAAAAATTATTATCTTTTTTATTCTGCAAGACACAAAGATCTTTACTCTCTTTAACGTTCTTTAAATCAAACTAAAAGTTCTTAAGAAAATTATATTTCCACGGTATCTTTTGTAAAAATTATCGATTTACTTTAGTTACAACTCAATTAATGTCTAAACGTCTAAAGTATGAATTATAATAAGTGCGAACTGACATTTTCTGAAATAATTTTCAAAAGGTGCTTTCATTCGAAATAGGGACGACCTGAACGAATAGTTAAACATTTAGATTATGAAAGAGATTATTTTTGACATATTTTTATAAAACCTTACTATGCCAAATCATCGTTAAATGCTATTTCTACATACATTTCTCTTTTCTTTATATTTTCGCTAGATAAAAAGGTGTTTATTCTCCGAACAACACGATTGTTGTGATGAAAGGAACAACAAGAAACAGGTTTAATTGCTGTTCTCGTTACGTGTGAGAAATTGTGAGAGAATCGAGAATATTTGAGGAAACAGCTTTTCTATCATTGATTTTATCCAAAAAAAAGCTTCTTAAATATGTGATTATTTGCACAGCTTTTGAGGAACGATTGAGAAGTAAAATTTTCATTTTGAACGAAACATATCACAATCAAATTTTCTTCTTGAATTTGATTGCAATAAATACAGCGAGATTTTATTACAAACCACTTGTCGAAGTACGGCTCAAAGAAATCAATCGTTTCTCGTCGGCCGTTTCAAATACCAAAGAACATATCCTCGTACACTTGGAACGATATTTCCGATAAAATAGAGGTTTTCTCGTTTCTAGCCTAGAAAATTAATTTTTGAAGGATGAGGCAAAATTTAAAGTGTTTAAGTTAAGTGAAACCAATTCCTCAAAAATTAGACTGCTTCTTACGCATGGCTCATCTTTCTTATTTAATTTTCTTTGAAATTTTAAATGATCGTGCAATAAGCGTGATGTTGAAGTCGCATTGTCAGTCAGACAATGTGTTATCACGATTCATCCGCATGACTTTTGTTTAATAACTTCTTTTCCAATGTTTTCGGTCTCAACAACAACTCTGCTTTCTCCCACGAATGAGATCCTAATTGTTAGTTTAAACTGAAAAGCTGAAATAACGGACGGCAGAAAGATTAAGAAGCTTTACGAAAATGCAAGCTCTGAGAATGGCTTAATTAATGAACGATATGTTTTGTACTTAAAAAAGCGTAATTTTCGGTTCTCTTCTTTCTATTTCGAGAAAGACTTTTCATCAAATCGTTCCATTATATTTCCGTTCCGTTCGTTGGTTACTAACAATGAACTTTAGCTTCGAAATTAGAAAAAATATAGAAAGTTTCTCTTCAGTGATTGCTGCTATATCATGTAATTTGTATTGTTTCGAAACTAGCAATACGCGAACCATTTCACTGTTCAGATTTCTTCTCATATTCCTAGCCAGTGGCTAAGCGAAATGTCTGCGACCAAAATTCGGGTTTCGATACCCGCATGGAGAGCATAGTAGCCATTGTGTAGCTTTGTGCCTATTCGAAACACAAAACAACCATATTCCTAAAGGTTAACATGCAACACAGATTTAACACATAAAAGTTCTCTTATTTTTTATTTTTACCTAGCTATACGTGATTCATATTTTAAGAGAGTGCACGTATCATGTTTCAAAACGTGCTTAAAAAATGTGTTCACTGACACAATCGATAAACCATGAAAAATATTGGTATGAAGAGGAACACCTAAACGGTTTATATTTTGTCACGTTACTTCTATAAAATGAGACTCGTTTTGAAATAATCGACCTTCGTAGAATAATTATGAGTAAAACATACTATTTTTTCCCTCATTGTGTCACAGAGGATATCGCCGAAAATTATATTGCATTTCTAGCACGTATCTTTTGTTACGTGGTAGAGAGATCGCAGTAATAATATTTTTATAGTAAAAGATGAAATAATAAAAGTTAGGTTGGTCATCCCAGAAGTAGGACAAGTTTTCGCTTTCAGTGATGTCGAGAAACCCACTTGTTGAGAATTTTATATGTCAAAGTAGAAAAATGGAAACCAGATTCAAAGAACATAAAAAGTCACCTTCACACGTTTTCGAACACTGCAAGTCAAATGGACACAACATAACCATAGAAAACACTAAAATACTAAATAAAGAAACAAACATAAACAAACGAAAAATTAAAGAAGCCTTACTGATACAACAACTTAAACCCAAAATAAACCAATATAAAGGAACACCATTATACCTATATTAATATTATATTTAAAATTATATATTCAAACATCAAACCGCGCCCTCTACATTGCGACACTCAGTTATACAACCCCTTCCAAACATGTGGTCAGCTTCCGGCCAGTTACCTCTTTCTTTGTGAACCTGATGATGACCGAAGAAGGTCGAAACGTTGTTCGCTCTTCTATTTGAAGTCTTTTCTGAGCCCAAAAGAGCCGTTTTTTGCATATAAAATTCTCAACAAGTAGGTTTCTCGACATCACTGATTGTTATTTCATCACGGCGATTGTTCGAGAAGTGTAAGTTTTTTGTGTTTTTCTCAGTGTATTTGTACTTACCTGTTTTCATTATGTCTGAACAAGCATACAGTACACCACCATTAACAGTACACGCTCACACGATCGTTAAGAAACTAAGAAATTTAAACCAACGAATCATTAATAGAAGAAATGACATCAACTTTATTCAACAATGTAGAAAGGAACAACTAACCCCTAAATTTGTTAAGGTAAAACTTTCAAAAGATTTTAATAAATACACAAACATTATCCAAAATTTACAGAAAAAACTACTTAAAGCCATGTTGAACACAAAATACAAAGAACTACCTGACTTACAAAAACAAAAAATGAACTTAGACCATCAACTAGCATGCTGCATTAAACCAGAGATTTACGGACTAATACAACGAAACATAAACCAAATCAATACTAAAAACGATAGAGACAAAAAGATCCGCCACAACAAAAAACTTGAAAAACTAAGATGTAAGCAACAGAAAAGACATCAACATGACAAACCGTTGACCAACCTCATAATTAACAGATCTGACCGACAATTAAACACAGACGAGATACATCTACTTAACAAGGGACTCAACTTCGCAATAGCACCAAGGTACATTCCAACCATAGAAATCAAAACATGTTTGGAAGACCTAGCCAGGAGACTTGTGATACTTTCTACAGAAAACAAAAACAACAAACAGAAAAAGGACGGCTTAGATAATTTTATTGACATCCAACAGCCAAACTTCCCAGGTAAAATTACAAATTTGTATTTTCCAGAAACACCTAAAAACATTATCTTAAACGATTTTTTCAAAGAATTTTCTTACAAAACTATCAACATAATTTCACAAAACAGAAAACTAAAAAACAACCTTACAAAAAGAGACATTAATTCCATTAAAAACCTAAAACAAGACAGAAACATAAAAATTCTAAAAGCAGATAAAGGTAACGCTATAGTAATAATGAACACGAATGAATACATACAAAAAATGAATAACATCCTATCAGACACGAACAAATTTAAACCAATACACACAAATCCAACAAAGACACATGAGACGCAACTAAACAAATTACTACTACAAATGAAAAAAGCCAACACAATTTCACAAACACTTTATTCCTACCTACGTAAAACCGACTCACGCACACCGTAAATATACGGCATCCCCAAACCTCATAAACCAGATTGTCCATTACGACCAATAATGTCAACATATGAATCGTTTAACTACAATCTTGGTAAATACATTGCATGGGCATTCTCCAAATATGCAACATCAGCCAGCTCATTCATCAAAGACTCTTTTAATTTCAAGTCCAATCTAAATCAACTTAATCATAAAGCCTTAATGGCCAGTTTCGATGTTATATCCCTCTTCACAGAAGTTCCAACAACAGAAGCCTGCAAGATAGCCTTAGAACTCTATATTCGAGACCCTAACCCGATTATAGACATTCCCAGTAACCAGTTAGCAACCCTCATAGAATTCACCACAATAAAGACAAACTTCATGTTCAACAACCAAAACTATATACAAAAAATGGCCTAAGCATGGGCAACCCAGTATCGCCAGTTCTAGCCAATATTTTATGACACAAATTGAAACACAAGCAATTAATACAGCATTACATCCACCACTATACTGGTACAGATATGTAGATGACACGGTTGCGGGATTCGAATCTACAGAACACATACTTAACTTTTTAACTCACATTAACTCTATACATCCCAACATTAACTTCACATGTGAACAGGAAGAAAGCAATTAAATATCATTTCTTAACCTCAAAATTATAAGAACCGACACACAATTCAAAACAGAAATCCACCGAAAAATCACCCATACTGGACTATACATTCCTTGGGACTCAGCACATGAAACAAAACAAAAACTCAACATACTAAGAAACCAGATAAACACTAGCCATAAAACTAAAGTGCTCACCAGAAGTCAAAATTAACGATGAATTAGATCAAATATAAACAATGACGTTCATCAACATCAATAAGTTTCCTCCACAAACCGTTAGAATAACATTATACGCACACACCCAGACAGAAAGCAAAATCAACCAACAAAAGTAAATAATTATTCTCATCGAATCAAAAAATTCACGAACACCATATACTGACTGAATACCATTAAACTATTACGCATGAACATTGTCAGAGCAAACGAGACGGATCGATAACCAACATTTCGGCAAAGAACTTTAGTCAACAATAATAATCAACATTCCAGTTATACACTAAATTTATTCGAAAAACCTAGGCACATAAACTAAGGTCTATACGTATGTTAAGAAATTTCTACCCACTCGACAATACTACCTTACACAATCAATTATAATTATAAAATACAATGTGATAATCTGCTCATGCGACTCTTTCTATATAGTGATTCGAAACAAGTAGAAGACATGGTTAAACCATGATATCAAACGAACATAAAAAGTTCACCTTCACATCGTTTCGAACATCTGCAAGTCAATTATGGACAGCAACATAACCATAGAAACACTAAAAATACTAAATAAAGAAACAAACATAAACAAGACGAAAAATTAAAGATAGCCTTACTTATACAGAGCAACTTAAACCCAAAATTATATACCAAATATAAATGGAACACCTAGTATACCTATATTAATATTATGATATAAAATTATATATTCAAACTCAAAACCGTCGTCCCTCTACATTGCGACACTCAGTTATACAACCCCTTCCAAACATGTGGTCAGCTTCCGGCCAGTTACCTCTTTCTTTGTGAACCTGATGATGACCGAAGAAGGTCGAAACGTTGTTCGCTCTTCTATTTGAAATGTTTTCTGAGCCCAAACGAGCCGTTTTTTGCATATAAAGTTTTCGCTTTCAACATTTCCCTGTAAATAAAATCATATGTTAATGATCCATTTTGAACCATGAAATACAAGTACGTGAATTCTCCTTGACAACGTCAATCACGTCAACGTACGAATGAAAAGAAGCAAAACATTAGTGGTTCTGTCAGGAGTGGGATTCGAACCCACGCCCGGAAGACCGGACTGCGACCTTAACGCAGCGCCTTAGACCGCTCGGCCATCCTGACGTAATTTGCATTTAAATTTTCATTTTCTCGAATGGTGGCGCCTTTTAAAGTTACCAACGTGTTGTCCGTCTCTTTCCACGTCTTTGGCTCTTTAATATTTTTGATTTCTCCAATCTCATCGATCTGTCCATAAACTACGCAGCCAGTATTTGAATCACACATGACGAGAGACTAAACAGCCGTAAGAACCTCAACAGATTGAAACTAAAAGTATCGAATAAACAGATAGCTCGAGTTACTTTATCGTAGATGAAAATTAAAGAATAGACTTAGTCAATTGATGATCGGAATTTTAAAGAAATGCGAATGAAAACTTCCTGACAAAGCGTTCCTTAATTTTGTGATTTCGCAACGTTTATGTGATGCAAATATCATTTTTTATAATAATTTTCTGTTGTTTATACTCCACAATAACCGAACACAAAATTATTACTTATTATTATTCTGGCAAGTACAGCAAGAGATCTTTAACCTTTTTAACAGTTCTTTAAATCAAACTAAAAGTTCTTAAGAAAAGTTATACTTTCCACGGTATCTTTTGTAAAAATTTATCCGATTTAGTTATGTTTACCAACTCAATTAACCTGTCTGAAACGTCAAACGTATGAATCTATAATATAGTTGCGAACTGTACATTTTCTGAGATAGTTTTCAAAAGGTGCTTTAATGTCGAAATAGGGAGCGACCTGAACGAATAGTCTAAACATTTACGATCTCACTGAAAGAGACTTATTTTTGCCATATTTTTTATAAAACCTTTACTGTGCTGCATAATCATCGTTAAATGCGTATTTCTACATACATTTTCTCTTCTTCTTTATGTTTTCGCTAGATAATAAAGGTGTTTATTCTCCCGAACAACACGATTGTATGTGATGAAAGGAACAACAAGACACACAGGTTATAATTGCAGTTCTCGTTACGTGTGAGAAATTGTGAGAGAACGTCGCAGAATATTATGAGGAAACAGCTTTTTATCATTGATTTTATCCAAAAAAGATTCTTAAATTATGTGATATATCTTGCACAGCTTTTGAGGAACGATCTGAGAAGTAGCAAATTTTCATTTGTGAACGAAACATATCACAATCAAATTTGTCTTCTTAATTTCGATTCATATAAATATACAGCGAGACCTTATTTTAAAACACTTGTCGAATGTACGGCATCAAAGAAATGCAATCTTTTCTGCGTCGGCCGTTTACAAATTTCCAAAGAACATATCCCTCGTACACTTGGAACTGATATTTCCGATAAAAATAGAAGGTTTTCTCGTTTCTAGCCTCAGAAGAATTAATTTTTGAAGGTAATGAGGCAAAATTTAAAGTGTTTGAACGGTTAAGTTGAAACCAATTCCTCAAAAATTAGACTGCTTCCTTGACGCATGGCCATCGTGTTCTTAATTATCAATTTTCTTTGAAATTTGAAATGATCGTGCAATAAGCGTGGTGTTTGTGAAGTCGCATTGATCAGTCAGAAATGAGTTATAAAGATTCATCGACATGACTTTTGTTTAATAACATCTTTTTGCAATGTTTTCGGTCTCAGAAAATTCAACTCTGCTTTCTACGTCACGAATGAAGAATCCTAAGTGTTAGTTTAAACTGAAAAGCTTAAAATAACGGCGGCAGAAAGATTAAGAAGCTTTACCGAAAATGCAAGCTCTGAGAATGGTCTTAATTAATGAACGATATGTTTGTGACTTAAAAGAAGCGTAATTTTCGGTTCTCTTCTTTCTCAATTTCGAGGAAGATGACTTTTCCATCAATCGTTCCATTATCATTTCCGTTCCGTTCGTGGTTACTAACCAAATGAACTTTAGCTCGACAATTAGAAAATATAGAAAGTTTTCTTCAGTGATTGTCTGCTATGATCATATAATTTGTATTGTTTCGAAACTAGCAATCACGCGATCCATTTCCACTGTTCAGATTTCTTCTTGCATATTCCTAGCCTCCCCCAGTGGCTAAGCGAAATGTCTGCGGACGCAGAAATTCGGGTTTCGATACCCGCAGTGGGGAGAGCATAGATAGCCCATTGTGTAGCTTTGTGCCTAATTCGAAACAACAACAACAACAACCATATTCCTAAAGGTTAACATGCAACACAGATTTAACACATAAAAGTTCTCTTATTTTTTATTTTTACCTAGCTATAGGTGATTCATATTTTAAGAGAGTGCAGGTATCATGTTTCAAAACGTGCTCAAAAAATGTGTTCACTGACACAATCGATAAACCATGAAAAATATTGGTATGAAGAGGAACACCTAAACGGTTTATATTTGTTCACGTTACTTCTATAAAATGAGACTCGTTTTGAGAAAATCGACCTTCGTAGAATAATTATGAGTAAAACATACTATTTTTTTCCCTCATTGTGTCACAGAGGATATCGCCGAAAATTATACTGCATTTCTAGCACGTATCTTTTGTTACGTGGTAGAGAGATCGCAGTAATAATATTTTTATAGTAAAAGATGAAATAATAAAAGTTAGGTTGTTCATCCCAGAAGTAGAACAAGTTTTCGCTTTCAACATTTCCCTGTAAATAAAATCATATGTTAATGATCCATTTTGAACCATGAAATACAAGTACGTGAATTCTCCTTGACAACGTCAATCACGTCAACGTACGAATGAAAAGAAGCAAAACATTAGTGGTTCTGTCAGGAGTGGGATTCGAACCCACGCCCGGAAGACCGGACTGCGACCTTAACGCAGCGCCTTAGACCGCTCGGCCATCCTGACGTAATTTGCATTTAAATTTTCATTTTCTCGAATGGTGGCGCCGTTCCATTATGATTTCAGTTACGTTCGTGGTTACTAACCAAATGAACTTTAGCTCGATAATTAGAAAAAATAGAATGTTTCGTGTCTAATTTTAATCAAAACAATTAACTTTTTCAAACAAAACTAATTTAAAAGAATGACATCGGTATACTATTCATTAACTGCCTTCGCTTTAATGTATTGACTCGGCATGGATAGGTAATTGGTGCGCTCTTTTAATGCTGTGTACGTCTCTTACTAGAATCCCAGTCGTATTCTGTGCACACCAAGAATCGGCGACGTGTGGTGATGACTAACTGGCTTCTTTGTAATCTTGCACTTTGAGAAGGCTAGCGCAAATAGTCATCGTGTAGCTTTTTACGAATTTCAGAAAAGAAATAAACAAACTCTAGTCCATCGTTTCAAAATTATGGGTGGTTATGCGTAGAAACTTATTTGATGAGCTTTGTGTGAAACTCTTGTTACAAACGAAACTTTAAAAGTAAATTTTCACAAAAGAAACGAAATTTTTTTGTGTACGTGCAGTTTGGAAATGAAAAAAATCTATAATTATTAATTGTTTTTAAATCACGTAGTTTTTATAAATAGATTTATTCAAAAGTAACACATTAATGAATTTGTCACAAAAGCAACTTGACTGTCATTAGCCAAATCGATTCACAGCTGAAAGTTGTGGAGATGTAGTGGTATGCTTGAGTTGGGATGTAATTTGTAAGTGTAATGATTGGAGGAAGAGGTATCCTACACCTGGCCCTCCTAGGTATTCAAAAATTAACATTTGTAGTTAGCGCTATTCATCTGATTCCTGTTAATAAATTTTTTTATGTATCACCACAATAATATATTATTAATCTGCGCTTACTAGAATATCTTCATTATGCGGACATATCTGAAACTTAAACTTTGAAGAAAAGATAGAGTATGACTCAAAATCCGTTTCAACTTGGATGTCCGATTCAATTTCGAGCCAAATTTAGCTGGAAATTGAAGTGACACACGAACTTGCTATGTAATGTAGGCCTCTTGTATCCAGGCTTAGATTTAATTATAATTTTCAGTTGTAAATGCAAATATTGTAAGTTTTCAGTAATAAAGCGCGAAGAAAGTTGTAACCATGTGATAAAAATTTAGGAATAATTAAGATTTCGTTTGTTTTGAGTTTTGCGCGAAGTACTGCGGTCGTCGCCCCTACTTTAGTAATGTAAGACAAGGGGAAAGGCAACTAGTGATCACCACCGAATGCCAACTCATGGGCTTCTCTTTCACCAACGAATAGTGAGATTGCCCTTCACCTTATAATGCCTCCACAACTAAAAGGGTGAGCATGGTTGGTACTACGGTGATTCGAACCCGCGATCCTCAGAGTAGGAATCGAACGCTTTAACCCACCTGACCATGCCAGGCTACGAAGTAGGAATAAGACTCAAGATAATTTGAATTAGGTTGGTTAAGAATCCCTGTGGTAGTGATACTATATTAACAATAATTTGAGAAAATAAATAACATATATTGACTATAATATTTACAGGGCCGTTTTTCTATGGTTTTATGATTTGAATTTTGTTAGATTAGTACTTGTAATTGAACCACGAATTGTGATGTTCTGGCCTCATGCTTGAGGTCTGACAAATAGCTTAATATTTAATGTTAAATATTTGTACTGACAATACAATAATGTTTGATACTTAAAAGTTTTTACAATGTTAATAAAGTGTTTATTTTCTTACTTATTTATAATATTGTTTGTGAGGTTTATGCAATTTTAAGAGCTTTCTCTGTTGATGTTAATCATTTTAATATTTTTGTATCATTCAGCATGAAACTTAATTATTGTAATAGTTTTTGTAGTATTGGAAGAGTTTCAGAAGTGAATAAAAATTTCATTAAGAAGGTAAACGAGTGTGGTATAAAATTTACAACATTGGTTTGGAATAACCATTTTAATTTCTTTTAAGTTTATCAGTGTCTTATTTTTGGACCTTTGATATATATATTAAAAGCTTGTTTATATACTTCCAAGTGAACTGTATAGGCTTAAATGGGAAAACCTTAACACTTCCAAATTATAACTTTTTCTTTCATTAATGATGCATTACTAAAGGCAGAAATGGAATATCAGTAATCATAGAAATGATGCATGTGTTAGTTTGTTATAACTCGAAAATAAATTAAATAAAAAAATGCTGGATTTACTGAAAATATCCCAGGGTACAAGTTACGGTGTGGGATCATGATATGTACCAGAGGTTTTGGAGGTGAGTGAAGAATAGGACGCACATTGCAGTGGGGATACACTGTCTGTCAGTCTTAACTTCCATTCACCAGAATCACATAAGAGATGGAGAAGCAATAGATATAGAATTAGAAATAAAAGTTAGGACAGTGAGATGTTGGCTTGAGAGCCCACAACTTCCTGCATGTGAAAACAATATGGGACATGTTTTTGCACATAAAAACCACACACGTGATTTATAAAATACAATGCAACAACTGCTATGACTTCTATATTGGGGAAACGAGCAGGAAAATGGAAACCAGATTCAGAGAACACAAAAAGACACCATTGGACTTTTTTGAACACCACAAATGTAATAAGCACATTATCATAGGAGACATCCAGATGCTATGTAAGGAAAGAAATGCAAAATCAAAGAAGCCATATTTATACAACAACTAAAATTAAAATTAAACCAGTATAAGGGAACAGTATACTAATTAATTATCTCACATTCAACTTACAATCCTGTACTTATTTATACTCTTGTGTCTAAGACGTGCCCATAATTGTTCAGTTCCAAACTTTCTCTGTTAACCTGAAGGTTTCCTGGGAAGTTCAAAATGTTGTTTTCCACTTATCATTAAAAGTGTCAAAAATCATTATAACTCTTCTGATATACATTTTTGTTTCAGAAAAGCCTAACATTAACTAACAGTAAGAATTTAATGGTTCATTTAAGTGACTGCTGATTAATATTTTACATTGCACTAAAAATATCCCAGGGTACAAACTACAGTGTGGAATCATAATATGTATCCTAGGTTTTGGAGGTGACTGAGAAATAGGACCCAAATTGCAGTGGGGATACACCATATATCAGTCTAAATCTCCATTTAACAGTCTCAAATAATAAATAAAGAGTAGCAATAGATATATAATTTAGAAACTAGGAGAGAGAGGTTTGGGTGCTCAAGTCCACATCTTTCCACATGTTTTTGAGTTATAACAAACAAGTATAATTAGTTAGAGGTTTAGGTTTACTGTTTTTAATGCAGTCCTTCCTTCTGATTTTCACTCATACATATTAATGATTGTAATAAAAATACTGACAGAAACAGGTTGTACATTCATGTTGCATAACTTAAAATTATATAAAATCCAAAAAAATGAAAATCAAACAAATTCAACTATTTGGAAAGACTTGAGACCTATTAGAGCAATTACTGTGATGATAAGATGATGCTTTTGAGAAAGTCTTTAATTTAAAAGGTTTAATGAGTGAACATGAATTTAGAAAATGTTTTTAACTGATAAGATCAACAGGAGAGAAGTTTTATGGAGGATTAAACTTTTGTTCTGCAAATATTAAGGTAATTTGTGACACCTTTGCTATTTTTCTTATAAGAGCAAAGAAAGTAATTAGCTTATCAAAATACACCATGATTTCAAAAACTTAAGAATGGGTTTATCATGGTGAAACATACTATCTCAGGACATTCATCTTAAGTATGGTCTTTTACTGTCTTTTTATCCTTACATTCAGACATGGGATGGCAGCAGAATTTTGGGAGTGAGTCAGCTTGTCAACTAAAATTAATCAGAATTTATCTCTGTTGGTACTAAGTTTTGTAGCTAGTGAATAATTCTCAAGAACTTGTACGTATGTGAACAACTATTTCTGTCATTATCATGAAGCCAGAAACAATTGAGGAATGTTTTAGAGAAAAAGTATTTAAATGTGATTGTTTGGAAAGTTTTGAAACATTCTGTTGTGTATTGATTTGGGGGAAGGAAGTGAGTTTCATCTGGAAGTCGAATTTTATGTTTAAGAATGAAGAGGATTTCTTGAACTTCAGTAGGTGTGGAAAAATGTTACATCATATGTATAAAAGTAATTGCATTATTAGGGCATTTGTCTCAGTTTATGATGACAGTATTTTTTGTTTATTAAATATAACCTTCCAGTGTCTACAAATAACTTGTGGTCTACGTGGAAATGACTTCAAGTTTCCCTCTTCACATTATTGTAACATGTATTTCAGTGCAACTTGCATGCTAAGCAGCTGAGGGAACTGTTTAGAACTGGAAAATGTAAATGGTTAACATCAGGGAGTGTTTACATTGATTAGGTTAATGCAGTCTCATCCAAACTATGACTAAATCAATTGTCACAATAATAATAAACTAATTGCAAATAGAGATAACAACTTTCTCTATATTTGGTAATTATATTTATCCAAGTAATAAAAATGTTACTTTCTTGCTGCTGAGCACAGCTGCATACCTGACAAATTAAATTAGGAACATCAAATAATATAAAACTTTTAATTATAAATATGCTTTAATGTCTAGTTTATTAACATGCATGGATAATAAAGTTCAGTTCAATTTTGAAGATAACTTGTGAGGTGCACTTCATCTGAGTTTCGAGTGTATGATTAACTCATCCCCATGATTCAGTTCTTCCATTCATGAAGTAATTCAAGTACCTCTTTGAATACTTTTGAATAAACACTATCCTTTCTTACACAAGAAGAACAGGATTGTAACAAAAAGTGATGTGACGTTAAATAGTGTACAAATTGTGTTTGCAAGTCCATTAATAAGAATATTTTGCTTTCTCTCATCCAACTGCTCTATAAACTAGCAAATGGGATTTTTCAAAACTCTTTGGATGCTATAATTGGATCTATTTGACTTGACATTTAAAGCTGTTTGGTGTGACAAGTGGATTTACCCAATGGTGTTGAAAAAACATATCCTTATGGTGTAACAGTTGAGACACCCACATGTCCTTGTAATTTCCACACTGGTACTGGGTGCGCATACATCACTAGAAAAATGTAATGCTGTATAACACACATTTTATTATTTTCCAGTATGAATGAAATAACAAAAAACTTGTTTTGCTTTTTATAAAATTTAAACTGTAGATCTATTACTGTAATTTAAATCTTTAAGTTACGGTTCGTGTTTCTGTTGAGAATCAGAGGAGTTACATTGTATTAATTTGCATGTGTACTGCTCTGAGTGACTTTTTTTAGGATGGTAATAGTATTTTAATGATAAAACAGATTGAGCTTGTAATATGTTTAGATTACATTTCTGATTTAATATTAATGTGCTCTTTTATTTTCACAGTTTCTAAATGAAGATGAAATGAATTCTGACTTTGAAAATTTATGTGTATTCCAAGTGTTATAAGATATTATGTTAAATTACTATCACATTTTAAAACCATTTCACATACAATGAGGTTGTAATTTGCCTGTTTTTTAACCATTAAAAATGTTTAATGTGATTGTTACACTACTGCTCATGAAAAGTCACAGCAAACCTGAGAATAAACATCAGTATGAAAGTGATTTTTCTTACATAAAGAAGACTTTTTCGTTTTTTAAGAAACAAATCTGCCATCGAAGTCCAGCTGTTACGCAGTTCCTGAAGAGTAGTAGACACTCCATGAAACCATAGGAAGAACATGTATGCATTGGATTCATATAGTTTCGGAAATTAAATTTTGAAACTGTTTGAAAAATGATTTATTCTTCAATTGAAGCATAACTTCTGTAAACTAGTGTTCATGTGTACTTACATAAGGTCATGACAATTTATTTAGTAACCAGTGCATGGAGGGGTAGCACTGTTGGTTGATTAGCATGTGTCTTTGCCACTTGACACATCCTTGGAGGCCGTAGCGATCCGTGTTTCCTTGGGTCGTGCCATCACTGTTTCTTCTCTATCTGTTGTCTGGAGAAACCTGTGATCAATTGAACCTTGATGGTCTCATTGAATAGCTGCATTCTCCCTCTTTAATTCTGGGTGATTTTAATCGACATCATCCCTTCTGGGTAAGCGCTGATTTTGACAGGAGGGGTCACAACCTTTCTATTTTCAATGCTGGTTCTTTTACTTGTTTCCAAACCTCTAGTCTCTAAACGCTCAACCTGCATTGCTCTTCAATGGGCCCGTGCAATGCTCGGTGGGAAAGACTTCAGAGCCAGAAGGATTCTTGGATTAAGTTCAGAACCAGCATATCTTGTACCACCTGTTCCAATGTCATATGGGAAAACATTCAAAAAGTCTGTGGGCGATATAATTCTGTTCCCCTCTCACTCTTGCCGTTTAGTGGCCAAGAAGCAACTGATACCCTGAGCATCACTGATACTCCAGGTGAAAGCTTTTGCCGGGTATCTAGTACTTTTGCTTCATCTTCCACCTTCTTAGCCATCAAGACTTGGGCAGAGCAATCATCTCTTTTATTTCGAGGCAAATACCTCTGTAACTGTAATCGTTCCTTTACACTGGTGGAACTGAAACTGGCCCTTCATCAGTCTGGCAGTACATCGGTTGGACCTGATGATATACACTATGACATGCTGTGTGATCTATCTACTGCTTACTTTGCTATTTTTATGATTATTTGTTACCAGATCTGGCAGAAAAAGGTTTTCCTGATGCCTTGTTTCAGGCTCTTGTCCTACCTTTGTCTACGCTTGGGAGGATCCCACGATTTCTTCAAACTACTGTCCAGCTGCTTTGATGAGCTGTCTCTGTAAGATCTTAGAGAAGATGGTTAATGCTCATCTTGTTTGGTTCTTCGAATCAAAGAACCTTCTCTCACCCACTCATGGTGGGTTCCGACGACACTCTCCACCATGGACCACCTGATTCCACTAGAAAGATCAGTCAGAGAAGCCTTTCTCAAACAACAAGATCTTGTATGTATACTCTTTGACTTTAAGAAGGCTTATGATACAACATGGAGGTATGGCATTTTGCGAAACCTCCTTATATATGGATTATGTGAATGGCAGTTATAGACTGTTATAAAAACAAAGTAAATTTTCATACTTTTTCTTGGATAACACTGCTGTATCCACTTGTCAGCCTGTTCCACTATGGCTTCTTACAGTCCCCAGATATTACCTTTCTTTAAGGTCGACACTCTGGACTGGAAATACTGTCTGCTATTTGCTAAACATCTTTTGAACTATTCTTCTATTGCTATTTATTCTTACAGCTTGAAATCAGGGCACTGTGTGGGCTCTGCCATGGTTTATTGTGGTTCTGTGGTTGGTCGAAGAATCCCCTCTTCAGCTTCTGTGTTCACTGCTGAACTGTACATCATTCCTCTTGCCCTGGGTTACATTAAAGATAAACAATACTTAAACTGCCAGCACTTTACTGGTTCTGGAATCACTTTATGTTGGTTCACGCTCTGTTTTCCCCAATATTCAAAACTGAATGGCCCATTTCCCTTTAACATGTTCTTTTATCCAATTTTTCTGGATACCAGGCCACATTGGTATTGACGGGAACGAAATTGCCGACACCACAGCTAAGTCTATCTGCTCTGGCTCTATCACTGCTGTGCCTGTCCCATACATGGACTATGGTCCTGTAATCAAGACTCGGCTTTGTGTCAGCTGGCAGTTGACTTGGAGTGAGCAACGCAAAAAAAAACAAGCTTTTCCAAATAAAACCCTTTATTGGACTTTGGCCATCCTTCTTCCATTAGGATCGGAAAAGGAAGTTCTCCTGATACATCAGTGTTTAGTTTGTGTAACACTTAGGTCACAATAAGCCACATTTTACTTTCTTTTCATCCTTTTGACTCTCAACTACGTCACCAATTTAAACATGTTCTGTCCCAAGGTTTGTCAATAATGTTAGACAGAAATTAAATATTTTTAATGTGGCTCTCTTTTAAAAATCACAGTTCATCTAATTTGATTTAAAATTAGGAACTAGCTGTACAATTGCATAATTCGAACTCAGGAATGGAGAGGCCAACTTCAGGTGACTAACGTTGCTGTTTGGAATATCTATTTGAACTACCTCTTACACATCCTGGCAAGTTGTTGTTATAATTTTGCTACACGTCTTTTAAAACCTTTTTATTACTTTCCTTTTTGAAAATGGCATTAACATCAAATAATTCGGAACCAGAACTGGAAAGGCCAAGTTCAAGTGAGTGACGGTGGTTTTTGTACTTATCTGTTAGTGTTCCTGAAGAGTTATATTTATTACAGTTACTCTACAGAAAGTCCTTTACAACTTGACATAGTGTAGTTTTTCTCTTAACGTTGTATACTAGATGTAAACTTAGTTTTATGCTATTTATGTGTTTTGTGTTTTACACTTTGTTTCATTTTACCTTAATTTCCTTTTATGAATTTTACTGAATTTACTTTTAACTTTTTACTGGATGTTTGGTACAGATAGCCTAGCTGGTTTGTGCTGTAAATCAACCAATCTCTCACAAATATTGACAAACCCCCCTTGCAACTTCTGATAGAGTGTCTGTATCAACTAACATATTACCACTGTGGATATTTTCTTGTGTAGTATTTTCTTTGTTACGGTACCTTCAAAAGTATACAAATGTCCAGATTTTCTCTCAGAACCACCTTGCATCATGTTAGCCTCAAAACTGGTATTTTTACCATGAGTATCATGAGCCTGTGACTAACAAGTGATTCTCTTGTGCTGTTACTAAGTTTACTAGTCTTCTGTTTACTCAACTACTTGTTTCTTGTAAATCTGTTGCCATGAAAGTCCCTGGTCTCTGATTAGTGAAGACCATGCCATATGTCCATCTTAAAATATTCAGGAATTACAATGGTAACAAACATTTTTGTCAGACAATATGAATTAGTAAAAGTACTTTATTTGTTTAACACATACAGTTTAACACTCATGATTGATTGATCAGTGAAATGTTGTTGGTACAGTCCATTCAAAGGAAGTTGCAATAAGAAAATCTGCATTTTGATAATAAGGAGGAATTACAGACAAATTGGGTGAGGGTATTACTAAAAAAGGATAAAAAAGAAACAATTGTGGATCACACTTCCATGAAAATGGAATGTAAATAGGGCATTTAAATGGAAAATCTTTTAGTTTTCATACTTTTTAAGGGTTTACAATGTTTCTGAGACTTTTTGATCAGACATTGAAAATAGAGGGATAAGGATTCAAAATATACAAACATTAATTGTGATATGTTTTGATACTGAAAGGGAACGTGTTACCGTAAAATTAAGAACAGGGAATTTTAGGTGTAATTGATCTGTTGATTTAGTGATTCAGTCTCTGAGGTGCCTTTCAAGATGAAAATTTTAGTTAGAGTTATTCCGGTAGAAATTATTTATACCCTTTACTCTTTCCCAACCACAGTTGATGAGTAGAAAGAACCAAAATATTTAGAGTTGTAATACTTCATTTACATTTTTTATCTAACCACAAAATATATAGTTTTTCAAAAACTGTTTAAAAATCTTCAAAACTTTTCATGACAGTAGTTTCACTTTAACTTTATTCATTTATTATAAGTACATAAATAATCTGTCAGTTTGTTTTCGTTGATATGCATGTGTAAGTAATCACTGAATTATGAAATTTAAACTCTTAAAGGTGTTGAATATTGTTGTAATTACTGGAATCTTCTTTATCGTTAAAACTTTCGTTCTTGAGAACATTTGCACGAGTTATTGAAATGTACTTTTTTAAAAAATATTCTTTGTGTAAAAGGTGTAACTTGTAGTAATATTCTTACAGCAGTTACTGTAACGAATACTGTAAAAGCAACCTTTACAAAGTACAAATATAGTAAATAATGACCTCTATTATTTACGAAGGTTTATCTTTTACTTTTGTGTCATACTTGTTAATTTTTGTGAATGTTCACGTGCAGAGAATGTAACTATAATAACTTGTGCAGGTTTCATATATGTGTTTTAAAATGACAAAAAGTTGGAACTTACCAACACCACAAAACTTTTCACAAAATTATAACTGTTGATTTCACAATATGTACTTGGTTTTACAAGTGTTTTGTAACATCTTGATTTTCATGCATACCATGTGTTCATTTTTCACTGCATTTACACTATCTTATAGCAAGTGAGGATATGATTGTATCAGTATGGGTTGTTATGGTTTTTTAAATAAAATAATGGATCAGTACAGTAGGACATGCATCAGTAATAATTTTTTGTTCTGTTAACGCAATAAATATATCTAAAGTTTTTAGTATTTAAAAGTATATTTACCAACAAATAAACTATGGGCATAAAATTTACTCTTCAAAAAAAGAAACACAAAGGGGAAATTTTAGTTATTTTAAAGAAAAATACATGGAATAACGTTAGAAGCTCAGAGTATGTGATGATACACGTGTTAAGACACTGATTGTCAAGCCAAAATGACAATAAAAGTTGTGCACTTTGAAATCGGAGGAAAACGTCGGATTTTTCGCCAAAACGCATTCACGTTTAATAAATTTGTTTGAGAGATCTGCATGTTCTGCAAGTGCAAAATGTGGAAAATTCCAATAAAAGTGACGGGTTCTCGGTTTCCACAGCTCAGTGTTACGTCAAGACTGATTGAAGCACAACGCAACGACACCATTGGTCACTTGGAAGCAGGCAAATCTCAATCAGATGTTGCCAGAGCTGTGAATGTCCACCCATGCACCATCACAAGGCTATGGAATCACTACCAATAACAAGGATCAACTTGTGACTGTCCACGATCTAGCAGACCTCGTGTGACCACGCCCGCACAAGATCGCTACATCCAGTTACAAGATGTCTTCCTTTTCGTAGGCCAGAAAATGACTTTGTACTTTTGTTGCAAGAAAACAACTTAGTCTTCATACCAAGGCAACTACGCACATTTGCCTCACACACTATATATTTTTTACCAGCTGCACAATTCCCAATTTGTTTGGTTCACAAAATAATTTTTATATTTAGCATCAAACATAAAACACTTTTTGATGGGCAAAATCATGCAATAAAATATCATCTGAACTACAGGAAAGTCAGATAAGACAGAATGTAATGATATATAATTACATTACTAGAGGCACTGACATGTTCAAATTTAACATTTTGAACACATTGTTTTTACCCTTTCTAAGCCAAGTTATTTTCAAAATATTGTCAGATCTGTTCGTTAATGCAGAAATTTTTTTCAAAAATCTTTGTTGTTCAAGGACAATGATGAATTAGAGTCTTTCAAACAGGGAAATATAAAACTGGAATTTAAGATGAAATCTAATTTTCTGTTTCAAAAAAGGATAATCTTAAATTTAAAGTAATACAATACTAATATATATATATTGTTTAATCACAACAGTATCTCTGCAGTTTTGTCAACCAAAGTGCATACCCACATTAGACATTTCAAAACTTAAGTAATATTTATAATTCCTAAATAGTTCCAAAAGTATTTATTACAATATTTTATAAACAATGTTTTTTTCTGTAGCATTTATTTTGTGTAATTCACAAAATACTGCATTTTGTTCACACTCTTTCACAACTGAAAAACAGACCACAGATCTGAGAATTTTTTTAAAGAATTTTTCTAAATGTTCTTGTAATTCCTAAAAAAATGTTACAGTTTGAAATTATATATATTTAAAGGCATGGAATTTTTCTTGTATGACAAAACACCAAGAAAACGTGGTTAAAAATAGAGAGTGACCATTATTAAAATATTCCAATTTGTATAATGTGAATTAAATTCATATTTATTGAAAAGAAAAGTTGTGCTGATGAACAATCAACATTGTCCATCAATATAGTTTTCCCATGTGGTTTCTAAACTGTGTGTTACAACAATTTCACCAATACAGAATAATTAAAAACATTAAAAAAACACTGCATGCAACAGCAGGGATGTCACACAAATCAACATAATGGGTTAAGGGGCATCATTAGTGAAAAATGTGTGGAAACCACTCCTCTATAGACTACATAGAGATTGAATTAACCACTTTTTGCTGAAGTCAATTAATTACAGAACTTTACATACAAACTAGCTAGGGAATTGTATGGAAAAGTAACACACAAAAATCATTTACTTTTCAGAAATTAAAACGTAGATACAGGAAATCCTTGACCTTTATTGCAAGTAGTATACTTCCAACTTACCAATTGGTTAAAAATGCTTTCAACATGAAAGCCATATTTTAGATTTAATATAATTTCTGAGTTCTTGTGAATCTGTAAAATTCCAAATAGAAGCATATAAAACCACACACAAATTACATTTGTGAACTTATATTCAAAAGGACAAATTATATACTATGCATTTATTTGTATTATAAGGAATCATAGAACACACAGAGACAATTCCAGGTAAGTTTTATTCTATAAACTTACATGAATCAGAGGAAACTTGCCAATAACTGTCAAAACAAGAATCTGTATAAAGAACTCTAAATGTACAATATTTCACTCCAAGGATCAAGAAAGAAGGAACTGGTGAAGCAGATGAAAGAGAAAGCTGAGACAATGAAAAGCAAAGGAACTGTGCAATCTACTTGATACAACATGGGACTCCAAGGTGTCTGGGTGCCCACAAAATACCACACTACAAAATAAAAATGTCTGATATTGTCATGTTAAATCAAAAAGTGAAAATTAAGTTTATTGCAAAGAGGGAATCAGCTGCAATAGGGGATGTGTTACACTCCTATTGGTGGGGGGTTGTTGAATGCTAATTTGCACACTCAAACACAACTGAGCCGTGTGACACACATATTGTAATTAGATAGTAATTCAAAGCTCGTAACCAAAAATAAAATTATTATCTTTTTATTCTAGCAAGAACAATATAAGATCTTTCATCTCTTTCAGCATTCTTTAAATCAACCTAAAAGTTGTCTAGGAAATTTATATTTTCCACGGTATCTTTTGTAAAAATTTATCCGATTTACTTCAGTTCACGAACTCAATTAATCTGTCTAAAACGTCAAATGTATGAATGTATAACACGGTTGCGAACTGGACATTTTCTGAAATAATTTTCAAAAGGTGCTTTCATATCGAAATATGGAACGACCTGAACGTATAGTTTAAACATTAACGATTTTACTGAAAGTGATTTATTTTTACTATATTTGTCATAAAACCTTCACTATGCCACACAATCATCAGTTAAATGCATATTTCTACATAAACTTTCTCTTATTCTTCATATTTTCGCAAGATAAAAAAGTTGTTTATTCACCCAAAAAACTCAATTGTGTGTGCTAAGAGAAACACCGAGAATGACAGTTTG
The DNA here is from genome assembly GCA_011833715.1 of Carcinoscorpius rotundicauda. Taxonomy (NCBI): domain Eukaryota; kingdom Metazoa; phylum Arthropoda; class Merostomata; order Xiphosura; family Limulidae; genus Carcinoscorpius; species Carcinoscorpius rotundicauda. The sequence continues at coordinate 132,757 of MU034047.1, read as the reverse complement.
TAATTGCTGTTCTCGTTACATGTGAGAACTGATGTCTTTTGTTACACATCGTTTCTAAAAATCTTCGAAGAATATTTTTAAGAAAAAAGCTTTTCTATCATTCATTTTCTCCAAACAGAAAAGCTTCTGAAAGTATGTGATATATGTTAAACAGCTTTTGAGGAATGATCTGAGAAAAACTAAAATTTTCATTTTTGAACGAAACATATCACTATCAAATTTCTCTTCTGAATTTAGTTTGCACATACATACATAGCGAGATTTTATTTCAAACCACTTGTCGAAAGTACGGCGTCAAAGAAACGTAATCGTTTCTTCGTAGGCCGTTTGCAAACTTCCAAAGAACATGTTCCTCGTACACTTGGAACCGATATTTCCGATACAAATAGCAGGATTTCTCGTTTCTAGCCTTAGAAAAATTAATTTTTGAAGGTAACGAGGCAAAATTCAAAGAGCTTAAGTTGGAACCAATTCCTGATAAATCAGACTGCTCTCTTGACGCATGGACATCATCTTCTCATTTTTAAATTTTGATTGAAATTTTAAGTGATCGTGCAAAAAGTGTGATGTTTGTGAAGTCGAATTGGTCAGTCAGACACGTGTTATCACGATTCATCCGCATGACTTCTGTTTAATAACTATTTTTTCCAATGTTTTTGGTCTCATACAACCCAACTCTGCTTTCCCCGTTACGACTTCACAAAAATCACGCTTATTGCAGGATCATTTAAAATTTCAAAGAAAATTGATAATTAAGAACACGATGGCCATGCGTCAAGGAAGCAGTCTAATTTTTGAGGAATTGGTTTCAATTTAAGCATTCAAACACTTTAAATTTTGTCTCATTACCTTCAAAAATTAATTCTTCTGAGGTTAGAAACGAGAAAACCTTCTATTTGTATCGGAAATATCAGTTCCAAGTGTACGAGGGATATGTTCTTTGGAAATTTGTAATCGGCCTACGCAGAAACGATTGCGTTTCATTGATGCCGTACATTCGACAAGTGATTTAAAATAAGGTCTCGCTGTATATTTATATGCAATCGAAATTAAGAAGACAAATTTGATTGTGATATGTTTCGTTGAAAAATGAAAATTTGTTATTTCTCAGATCGTTCCTCAAAAGCTGTGCAAGATGTATCACATAATTTAAGAAGCTTTTCTTTTTTGGATAAAATCAATGATAAAAAGCTGTTTCCTCATAATATTCTGCGAAGTTCTCTCACAATTTCTCACACGTAAAGAGAACAGCAAATCGAAACTGTCATTCCCATCAATGATGTAGAAATGGGAGAAACTGAATCCTCAGTCTCTCTCGGGTTTGGGATGTATACTCTGAACAACAACTGCCTTTTCGAGATGACGATATTAACAAACATGGGGTTTTAAAATACCCCGTAAAAACTAATGGAAGTTTAAAATCTACTGACAGTCTTGCATTTGTTGTTATTTGTATTTTACATTAAGAAGTTCCGTAGACATAAAGCAACTTAATTTTTTTTGGGGTACAGAATCTCCTCAGCCACAAATAGTAGAAGAGCCCAAAACAAGTGGTGGTGCCTATCAATTTCCTCATAAGCGTAACACTGCTGCTGCAGTTACTCCCTCAAAGCGTCACCCTAAGTCTGCTCCTGATGTGGTGCAGTAAGCTACACTTTCCTTCTCTTTCAGCAGCAGTTGATGCTTCTAAAGGCTGGCATGAGGTTTGCTTTTTAAATTTATAATTTTTTTCATGAAGTATTTAAAATACGATTTATAGCTATTCTTACTCTAGTTTATTGTGTGACATAATTATCACGATGGCACTTATGCACTTTATTTTTAAACTGACGTGCTTGAAATATCAAAGTGTGCCAATGCTCATTGCCATTTAAATGTAGAAGTTCTTGCTAAAGTGTTGGAAACTTCTTTCAATTTTCATTTCTGATAGCTTTAGATAAGTATTTGAAATACACCAGTCATTGTTACCTGAAGGAATCAGAATTGTGGTTTAAAGAAGTTCAATTTTGTTTCAGTGAACAAAAATGGGGTGAGAAACAGTTTCAATCAGTTAAACATGGCCTCAAGTCAAAGGATGATGTCAGAAGTTCTGCTCCTCAGTTAGACTTGGAAAATAAGTATGCCGCACTCCATCAAGATCTAAATTGAATAGGAACCTATGTAGGCGTTGTTCATCATATGGACCTGCAAATTTATAAAGCTGTACACAGGAAAAAGTTTAAACCTTGACCTCCCAAAGTCTGTGATCTGTTTACAGAAATAAATAAATTAATAATGTTATAAATTTCTTGAAATTTGTTACTTCATTCCTTAGCACCTTCGTCCTGTAATTTTATAACGTTTCCCTGAAGAGGAGACCTGGCACAGCTTAGTGTATTAAAAAAAACTGTGTTGGCAGTATCATAAAGAAATGTTGCTGTGCAAATTATGGGATTCATAAATCAAGTCGCCTGCCTCGGAACAACGTCAACAGTGGTTTTGGCAATTTAAATGAAATTACCAAGAGATTGTGTCTTTACTTGTTTTAAGCAAGATATACTTTAGAATAAATGAAGTATACAGTTATTGGTTTGCTGGTGATTGTGTAAGTTTGATTATATTTCTCGTTAATTTTGTGTTATATGTTATGCTTTAAAAATATTTCAGTCAAGAATTTTTCATCATTAATCTGTGTAAAGGAGATTACAAAATCAGTATGGTTATTTGTAGCAACAAACTTAGATTGTATTGTTCTGTACTAACTGTGTATTTGAGGAAAAGTGTGAAATGTTACTGGTTTGGTGTATTGTTTCTCTTTGGAAACTAAATTATATTGTTAAAAAGTTTTGTTTCTACATAAATAGATGTCATTACAGAAAATTGTACTGATTTTACAAATGTTAAATTCTTATGATACCAAGAGATAATATTTTTCATAAAACTGTACCTAAAGAAAGTTAATGCTTTGAAATAATCCTTTTCATAATCTATTATATTTGAAAGCTGCTGTACTTATTTTATGAATTTGTTACAATTCCTATGATAGAATATTTTACAATTTGTGCAAATTGCTGGTAATGTACATTGAAATGCTTGAACATAAAGAATAGATTTATTGGGCAAGTTTGTTTATTCTTAGTTTTTAAAACAAGTTTAACATTTTGACATATGTGAAAATCATTAAATAATTTTTTTGCTAATACAGTTTTAAAAATTTCTAAAGGGACTAACCAAAAAAGCAATTTTAAAAATATTAACATTATGGCATATCTGAATTAGTAGAATATGGCTTACGATATGCTTTATTGGAGAAAATGTTCCTATTTGGTTTGTGGTTACGATATTTGTTGAAGTTAGAATTTGAGTGGACCTAAAATTTGTGATTTAAATACTTTTGATTATCAGTGTTTTAGAGAAACAAATATGCATTATTGTTCAAATGTTTGTAAAAATAGCGTGTTGAGAGAACATCTTTAACATGAAATAGCTTTTATTGGTTTTAGCTATTTCTATCCTGAAATTTTAGGTCTATTTTAAAAACAATAGGGGAAAATTGATTATCTTACAAGAAATAATCAAATTATTTAGCTGAACAGAATCAAAAATAATAGAAAAAAATTGCTAATAAGTAGAATTGCAGTATTTGTTTCTGAAAAGCTTATTAAAACTGGACAAATGTAAAGTTTTTTCTTTAGTTTCTGCAGTTAAGGTATGCATTTAAAAAGAAAGGTATACAAATAACATAGTATTCTTGGGCCTTTGATGGAGAATATTTTGTTTCCATTTTCAGTCTCTTGTTATTATAATTTGTAAGATGATAGACATATTACCATACAGCAATAGTGAAGATTTCAATAACAATCGCACCTTTAAAAAATATTTGAATTTGCACAGAAAGGTTCAGCAAGGTTACAGCTGTTACACTCTTTTAGGGAATGAATAATTTTTTTGTATGAAAAAACTTATTTTTATCGTGCTTATAAACTAGATTTTAACGACTGTAAGCTGTTTATTTTCTACTAATGTCAGTACAAATTGTACCCAAGTGGTAACGTGAACATGATAATAGCCACTAATTTTAAATTAATATTTTAAAAATTAATTATAAAGGTAGTTTGGCATACTTTTAAAACAGTCTACATTTTGTAATTTTAAAATATTTACAACAGAATCAGAGATGATAAAATAATTGTATGTTATCAACAGTTGGTTTATTAAAATGATTTGCATATATTTATTGTCAATGGCTTTGTTTAATGACATCAAATGCTACAAGTATGTGTAGTTTCTTTAAGCTTACAATAATAGCTGTGTATATATATTTAAATGTATATCACTTGTTTTATAACTGTTGTTACAAAAGTTTGGATCGCTATAGAAGAGAAACCTAAAATATATAGGTAAGTGAAGTCAGTATAAACATAAGCTGTAATTTATCTTTGCATAAAATTGTAGTTTATGCTTATACATACATATTTCACTTACCATATATTGTGTTCAGTTGGTTCATCACTTACCCATATTTTGTGTTTAGTTGGTTTCGATCATCATGAAATAACACTTTTTTTATTATTAATTTTCTTAAAAATAAGTTACAACACATTTTAGGTTTTATTTATCATAATAAAATAAATCTGAAATAGAATTGATTTTTACTTTTCTTCAGATCTTTCTCTATTATTAAATATTCCAGTTAGGCTTTGTTTTGTTTTTAAATACTTAAATTATACTTTGACTTTGTGTGTACCTATGTAATCCATGGAAATGTTAATTACACTTGTGTATTAGCAACCTATGTATATAATAATCTGATTATACGAAAAATTAAATGAGGTGAGAAGAACACATTTAAGTTATTATTTAGTTGTTTTTAGTGTTGAACATGAAAACACTTCTGTGTTATGTAGTACAGTTTATATCATAACTTTCAGCAGGTAGAGCAACATATAAATAAAATTCTGAAGTGCTGTTGATTTGTATAGAGCTTGCTATTTTGAAACATCACATGCTACAATACAACAGTCATTTTTGTATCAAAATTTATCCAATATACACGTTTCTGTGTGTTCGTACTTTTATTTTGTTGTCTGTTAACTTACTATCTAAATACAGTGAGTGAGTGTAAGAAATAAGTAATAGAGCGCCTAAGCTGCGTGTACTGTACGAATTTTATAAATATTGTAGAGCTTCTTTCACCATCAGACATAGGGCATTTGTGGAGTTCAGATTCATAAATTTACAACACTTTATAAAAAACTCAAAACTGAATTATATTTGTAATGGCATTGGCTAAAAAACCATCTATGGATTGAATGCATTACCTTGGATCATAGGTCATATTATTTCTCCCTTGGGCATGCTGAAAACTAACAACTCAAATACTGAGGACGATCAGTCAGTGAATGCCATGAAGCTGAAACAGTAGGTTCTTATGCAACATACAGCAACCATTTCTTAATTCCGTATGCCAAGGTCAAGATTAGAACTACTGGTTCCATATCTCTGTGATCTCTACATACGTATGTGTGCTAGAAATATAGTACAATGTCAGGTGATTTCATGACACAATCAGGGGAAAAATAATGTATAACGGAACTCTTTGTCAGGAATTTTTCATTCACCTTTTTTTAAAATTTCGAACATCAATTTCCTAAGTCAATTCTTACATTTTCATTTAAGATAAATTAACTTAAGCCCTCTGTTTATTCTATACTTTGATTTTCTATCTATTGAGGGTCATGTGGCTGTTTAGTCTCTCCTCGTGTGTCATTTAAATGACGTGTAGTTTATGTACATAGCGATAAAATTGGAAAATGAAAAATATTAAAAAATAAAATATGTGGAAAAAGATGGATAATACGTCCTTAACTGGTGAAGGCGACACTATCATACAAGATGTAAATTTCATTAAAAAGACGTTAGGATGGCCGAGCGGTCTATGATGCTCGTTCAGGTCGCACTCCGGTTTTTAGGGCGTTTAGTCGAGTCCCACTGCTGACAGAAAACGACATTTTCCTCTTTATTTTCGTACGTTTACGTGACTCAAGAAGTGAAGAAAAATTGAGGTACTTGTATTTAATTAAGGTTGAAATGGGACAATAATCATGTGAATTCTTCTATTGTAAAACCTTGTTTTACGTATGGAATGGACAAATATAATTTTGATTATTAAATGTTTTACTATCAAAATATAATTGATATCTCTACAAACGAAAAAAAAAAGATTTGTTCTTGAAATACAAAATAATTTCAGGTGATAAACTTTATGACATAATCAGGGAGAAAATAGTATATTTTACTCAATTATTCAACGAAGGTCGATTTTCTAGAAACAAGTCATAAATTTCATATCGCCTCACTCTATAGAAGCAACATGCACAAACTGTTTGTAACATTTCTATAGTTTGGCGATTTGATCAGTAAACACGTTATGAAACATAATACTTCTACACCTTAAAATATGAATCACGTTTATCTACGTAAAAATAAAGAATAAGAGAAGTTTTATGTGTCAAATCTGTGTTGTATGTTAAAATTTAGGAATATAAAAGAAATAACTAGAAACAGGGGAAGTGGTTTGTGTGATTTCTAATTTGCACCAATATTAAATTATGTAAATGTAAAAGATAAACACTAAAGTATTTTCTATTTCTGATAGCCGAGCTAAAGTTCATTCTGTGAGTAACCACAAGAGTACGGAAATAGTGGAATGATTGATAAAAAGGTCTTCCTCGAAAGAGACAAAGAAGAGAACCGAAAGTTAAGATTCAGTGATGTCGAGAAACCCACTTGTTGAGAATATTATATGCAAAACACGGCTCGTAGGGTTGAGAAAATATTTTAAACAGAAAGTCGAAACGTTGTTCGCTCTTCTATTTAAAATATTTTCTCAACCCAAACGAGCCGTTTTTTGCATGCGAAAGTTAAGATTGTTTTACGTCAGAGAAACGTTATTTACAATTTGTTTTGGAATTTCGCAGAAAGCTACTCGAGGGCTATCTGCACTAGCCGTCTTTAATTTAGCAGTGTAAGACAAGAGGGTAGGCAGCTAGTCATCACCGACAACTCTTGGGCTACTCTACCAGCGAATAGGAATTGAACTGTTTCACAGGAATTAATAACTCGTTTTGTCTGAACTTTACAATTATTAATTCATTATGTCCATTCTCATAGATTGTATTTACGGTAAAGCTTCTTGATGTATCTCCTGCCGTTAATTCTAGATTTTGAATTTAAAATAACAATTTGTGCAGTTTATTCGTGACAGGTAAAGTAGAATTGAGTGGTAAATTTTTTTTCCGGAAAGTAACTTAAGCTGTCTGTTTATTCGATACTTTGAGTTTCTATCTATTGAGGGTCATGTAGCTGTTTAGTCTCTCGTCGTGTGTCAGTTAAATGATAGTTGTGTAGTTTATGGACAGAGCGGTATGATTGTAAAATAAAAACTTAAGATCACTTTTTGATGTACTAATGGTATTGATACAATCAATAATGTTGTTATGTAATTAAATAATACAACTATGAACACAGAAAACACTGACCTAAAAATATAATAATTATCTAGCTTTTTAACTGTGTAACAAGATTCTTAAAGAATTTAAGCTAAATCTACAATTTAATTAATAATTTCCATTAGAAAAAATATGAAACCAAATGATAAAATAGACAAAGTTACGTAAAGAAAGAAGCAAACCAGATCGATTGACAGATGAAAAATATAGGTTTCTATTGGATATAAATAATGTAGTGTAAAACACTAAAGATAACGGTTAGCATTTATGAAAGATGGAATAGTAAGAGGTGGTTCTGATTACCGAGTTTATAGTTTGTAGATGAATAACAAATAAAAAACTATATTACTATTTTAATTTTAGTGTTAATTGAAAAAGAAATGTGAGAACGTATAAGTTTTTTGTTTTGACAATTTTCCAAGGAAGGTGTCAGTTAGCTCTAATACTCTTTAGTAAAGATTTTTGTTATTCCCGAACCCAACCCGAGAAACAAACACCAACAGAAATCATCTTGATCAAGGACACATTCTTAATCAAAAATATTGCTAGCAACGACTGGGAATATTTGTTTTTTGAATTTCGTACAAATCTACTCAAGGGCTATCTGTGCTAGCCGTCCCTAATTTAGCAGTGTGAGACTAGAGGGAAGGCAGCTAGTCATCACCAACCACCGCCAACTCTTGGGCTACTTGTTTACCAACGAAAAGTGGAATTGACCGTCACTTATGACGCCCTCACGGCTGGGAGGGCGAGCATGTTTGGTGCGAAACCGCGACCCTCGGATTACGAAGCGCACGCCTTAACGCGCTAGGCCATGCCAGGTCCCAAGAACGTATGAGAAAATACACATACACTTATACTGACGTTTATTTATATAGATTCAATGATAGCATTTTTTTAGATTCAACTAAAGCCCAGTAGAGTAAGTTGAAAACTCCATCGTCGCAAACAATAGTTCCTAATGAAACTCCTTCTTTAAAAATATCAGGTAAACCAGAGGAAATTATGGCTAATACCTAAAGGCTTAATATTCCTGGCAGTTTTGTCATCACGTTTATTAATACGGTTACTATAAAGCTCCTCTGCCTTTACTTCTAACGAAAGTTAAATATTAATAAAAATTAGATAGCTTATACGTCTGACTTGTTTGATATATTAGAATACATTTCTTTTTAAGTTAAAAACCGTTGAACTCATACCCGTACATTAATTTAACTTAAAAACTAAGTCGAACAAAGATATAAAACATTAAATGTGCAATCATAACATCCTTTTTTTAAAGATTCGATGGTCTTAAAAAGGACCTTTAATTAAAACTCAGTAATGAGGAAAAATCATTTTCACCTTGTACAGATCCTGTTGAACCTGCAGAACGGAAAAAGGACATTTTACATTCGAACATTTTTAGGCCCTTTTTATGCCCTCCTCTCAGCCCGCAAACCCCATATAACTTTCAAAAAATACTGTCATATAATAATCATAGGGTCACATGTTATAAGCTTAAAGGATGTGAGATTTGATGTAAATCAGACAAGAGATATAGTTTTATTCTCAAATGATTATCAGAAGTGTCTTATAGTTTCAATATATTCTAACCTTTGAACTGTGGAAATGTTCCAGGAAGTAGCATCAGTTGATGATGGCTGTTGTTTAAGGGCTAAATTTGTAGCAATTGTAGATTGTTGTTCAGTATCAAACATGTTTAGGACCATGCAATTCACTGATGAAAAGTTTAGGTTTCTCCATTTACTACCTCAATATGTGGAGTTTCTCAGTCCACCATCGTCCCGAGATTAGATGTGATGTCCTTTAAGCTCACCCGTAAAATTAACGACAGACTATTCTCGAAGTGGATCGTTAGTTCCAACTCATACATAAAGATATATGCACAAACGGCTCGTTTGGGTTGAGAAAATATTTTACGCAGAAGAGCGAACAACGTTTCGACCTTCTTCGGTCGACATCACTGGTATATAAACGATACTATACCATAAAAGAGACAGACCTAACTTTAAAATATGTTGTGCAATTTCAGTCAGACGTGAGATGTGGTGAGTCAACTGTGATCCTCATAAGTCTTCAGCAACTTCTCAATATAGGCTTGGTAATTTGGTACGCGTGTGTTACCAAGGAAGCCACTACAGACTGATTAAAATGTTTCCCATGCTTTCAGTTCCTTTAAGGTAAAAAGCTCCTCAAAAGCAGTATCCTTCAGCACTTCTCGGATTTGAGGTCCGAGAAAGATGCCCTCTTTGAGCTTAGCAGCACTGAGACCTGGGAACACAGTAGACAAGTGTTGGAAGGCAGCACCATTTTTGTCCATGGCCTTCACGAAACTCTTCATCAAACCAAGCTTGATGTGAAGAGGAGGAAGAAGCCTCTTCTTCATGTCAACCAGAGGATTCTCCTTGACGCTGTGTTCGCCAGGAACGAAAGTACTTCTAGACCCCCAGTCTATCCCAGAGACAGAGAAAGCGACAGTACTTTGTGAAGCCCACTTGCATACCCATGAGAAGACCAATGACCTTGAGGTCCCCACACAGACTCCACTGGTACTGGTTGTACTTAACAGTTTCTAAAAGAAGCTCCGTATTGTCATAGGACTCCTTTAGATGGACAGAGTGTGCAGTGGGAACGCTGGGATATTTATTCCCGTTGTGCAGAAGCACAGCCTTGAGACTTCGCTTGGAAGAGTCTATGAAAAGACGCCAGTCTGAAGGATTATGTGGCAAACCAAGGAAAGTGAACAAGGCACGTACATTTGTGCAGTAGCACAGCTTGTTTTCCATGTCGAAAAATGAAGCAAGGTCTTTGTTCCGATTCCTAAAACTGGTGATCCTTACATCTTGCTGTAATAGATTCCACCGTTTAAGCAGAGAAGCCAAGAGCTCTGACTGCTGTTTTGACAGATAAAAATCACGAGCAAGGTCATTCTGGTCTTCTTGCGTGATCCAGTGTGGCTCGTTGCCACTTGTTCCTGAATAAGAAGAGTCAATATCTTCGGAAGAGATTGACTTGGCAGAATCTTCTCTTGGAGGCATTTCTTCATCTGATGAGGAAAGAAGATTCTTAATTACTGGAGGTGTTGGGACAGGAAGATCATCTGAATGGGGAACGGGTCTCATAGCAGATGGAAGGTTGGGATATTTGATCATTTTTCTAGAAGATGCATTGAAACCAGTTATATTTGTTAGACAAAAATAATAATCATCTGCATGGGTTCGTGGCTCTCTCCAAACCATCGAAACTGCAAAGTTGAAACCAGTTTTCTTGCCATTAAACCAAGCAGTTAGTCCATTGTAGCAGGGTTTACAACAGATGTGTGGAGCCCAAGATTTGTCCTCATCACCAATTTTACAGTCAAAATAATGAAAGTAGGCAGTTCTGAGGAGGGAAGTGATGGTTCGACGCTGTGCAACTGTCGTGAAGTCCCCACACACGTAGCAGAAAGAATTGGCTTTGTTGAGGAATTCTCGGTGTTTTGACGAGCTTGAAGCCATTTGAGAATCTGAAAAGAACAAAGTAAAATTAAATCATATGTAAGGCAATAGTAATTATGTGCGTCGTTGGAAATTGTAAAACAAATATATACCCAAAAGATTGTGTGACACAATTGTCAAGGGACACCAACCTCCTGCGTTGACTGCCAGTGCACTACTGGCTGTTGATTGAGACGTGTTGGCTACGCTTAACTGCCAAAATCCGTCTTGATATATAGCTATATATATATATATGTAATGTAATGCTATCACTTACATTTATTGCATAATAACTAAAAAAGAAGACATTAGTCTCACAATATCAGAAATTAACCCTGAATGCATATACGCCTTTGTGTACAGTATGCATATCTAAAAAACTAGAGATGATGAGTAAAAACGGATTTCAAATCTAATTTCAGCACCCCAAAATAAGGTTGAATCAGTTATTTTTGTGCTTGCCTCAATTTCTTTGTAAACCAGTGTTATCATACCATGAAAAACATCTTGTTCTTGAATTAGATAAAGTACTCACAGAATATGTCGATATAAGAACGGTAAATGTGAATAAAAATGAAGAAAAGACAATTTTAGTTATCGGTTGGTTATGTTTTAAATACGTATAAAAGTTAAATGACAAAATATCTTAATATTTGATGTTAGATATCAAAATATTTTCTGTACATCTGTTTTTATCAAGCAAAGATTTAACTTTCTTCCAATTACTATAGGAAAAACAAATTCTTAATTGAAGGGTAGATGTATTATGGATGGAAAAACTATGAGTTTTGTGAGTGTTACTATTATGGATACCATTCCAGAAAATCTTTTCGAAGTACTATTGTTATGGTGTCTTATAATTAAAGTCCGATGTTTGGTATGAGTCCCAAGCAATTATTTTTGGTTATTCTGTGTAAAAACTATGGGAAATATTCCTTCTATAATTTTAGCAGTCCAAAGATTTTTGAGAACACAGCTAATGTTACGACAATAAAACTGAGAAAATACTGACAAAGGTATCAGTTTAAATTGTTGGAGCTTAGTGCATACTGACAAAAATTTGGTCTTTAAAACTATCCTTGCACAGAAAACTTTGAGAAAAGAAACATTTTCAATTTTCTATCTTTTATTTGTCAGAGAAGCATCAATCTCCCTTTTCATGCTTGTAAAATGCCTAATTCCACTAATTTCATCTGTCTGTTAAATAATTAACCCTTTCATGATGGGTCACAGTTCAAAGACCATGTCATCATATTTGTTGACCTTCATTCAAAATTATACTGAACTATTATTTTATGAATTTATTTCAGTAAGTTTCAAATCAAATTGTAGATTATAATTCAAACCTGAATATTATGTATGAGTTAATTTCTTAATGTAAAAGAAAATATTAAAATAAAATGTAAATATGGATTTTAGTGAGGCACATGGTATGTTGAAGGCAGTACTGGTTAACATTAGATGTTCGTAATGTCCAAATACTAAGTCTGGTTTTGTACAAATTAGGAACTCAAATTGCTAATATTTACTAGCTAAAATGAAAAATTAGAACCTTGTATATTTTTATTTTGGTGAGATATGATTACTGTGTCAAACATTGTGTCCCTGTTTACTTCATTCCATTTTTAAAAACCGACCATTACATATGGCCTCGCACAGCCAGGTGGGTTAAGGCGTTTGACTCGTAATCTAAGGGTTGTGGGTTTGAATCCCTTTTGCACCAAACATGCTTGCCCCTTTAGCCATGGGGGTGTTATTTGATGATCAATCCCATAATTTGTTGTTAAAAGAGTAGCCCAAGAGTTAGCAGTGGTTGGTGATGACTAGCTGCTTTCCCTCTAGTCTAACACTGCAAAATTAGGGACAGCTGGTGCAGTTAGCCCTCGTTTAGCTTTGCATGAAACAAACAAATCCTTGTATTACTTTCACATATGACATGAATAACCAATTAATGATTTAATGTTCTGTGCTTATGAATAAGATTGTTAACACCCATTCCAGCCGTTTTGAGATGCATTTTTATTTCAAGAAGGTTTTTCGTAATCAACAATTTAGAATGTTCTCTGGTGGGTTTTTATTCAGCTGTTTTAATCTGTGAAAAGGCTACCACATTTTTTGATCCAAGTTTTCGAGGAGATAGATTGTGTCTTTAGTGTGCTCGAAGTTTCAAATGTGGAACTGTATGACATCATAAGAGTTATTTATGATTTTTTTGGTTATTCAACTGTATATCTAAACCTAAATTTTTTTTTGATATCCTATACATGAAAAATTTTAAAATACTTGGCAACTTAGGTTTAGCAGCAGCCGAGTTCAGAGGCCACATCTGTAAGTGTTTGCTTTGTTTTTTTATTTATTGTTGTACATTTTAAGAAAATTAATTTTCATAACTTTTTTCTGAATAATAATAATCTATGTTTGTATGTAATGTATAATAATTTAAATGTTGCAGTATATGACAAAATACTAGTCCACGAAAACACAGTGTTATGTAAATGTCGTGTAAATATTTTGTAAACGACAACATGTCGTGTTGTGTTTGGATTTTCATTTCTATTATCTATGTTTCCATATTTATATTATTGTTTCGAAGTTTAAACTAATAAAATATGTTGTTATTCATTTAGGGTAACATTTAGAATTTTCTTGAATTAAGTAGACCAATCATATGTTTGTAAATGAAGTGCTGGCGACTTCGGGTCTAGACGTTTAGTCTCGTGCAAGAACGGACATGCGCGGATTGCTCTGGAGATCTGTAGAAATTTCGCGGTTATTCGAGGGGTCTAGGCCTACAATATATAAACAGACGAAGATGCGAGAGAGACAGGAGAGTCATACATTAGTTTTATTTCAAAAGAAGAGAGTCAGTTATTTGAGAAAGATTAAGTGTTTGCTGTGATTATTCGACTTGAATTTGTGACTGAAGTTAGATCTACGGAAGCATCGTGAAAGGAACTTCGTCGAATTTATTGAACTGTGAACTGTTCCTGAACTTCTTCATTTAAACTTTGAAATTTCTTCGTGGGACCAAATTCACACCCTAGACTGGAATTTGAGACTTTCATTTGTGATCATTATATTAGATACAGGCCAGTGCCATTTTGTATTGTGAATAATTTTGAAGCTGGAAACTAGTATTATTTTGTTTTCTAATTTATTTCGAATGTTGTAACTGAATATCTGTCACTGTTATTATATAATTTATGTTATATCTGTTATATTTGTTAATAGTTTAGTGTAATAAATTATACAAGCTGTTATCTGTGCTTTTCTGTTGCGTTTAGTCTACGAAAAACATAAAACATAAAAAAATATGTAACAGAAAATTGGGGGCTCGTCCGGGATATCGAACAACAATTTAATTTTATTCTAAAATAAGATTTATATTCTCTACAGATAGACAGCTTGTATATTCTAAATGGCATTCCAACTTGAAGATTTTATAAACGAATTTAATCAGAATCCCTCTTTCGAACTAATCAGTGAATTAAAAAAATCTGAATTGCTTGATGTTGGTAAACATTTTAATTTAGAAGTGAAGCAAGCAATGAAGAAAGCAGATATTAAACAAATTATTGTTGAACATTTGGTCAGCCAAAAAGTTTTACCTCAAAAAGTTGCACAACAATTGCCCGTCGCTCATTTTTACTTAGATTTCGAATTAGAAAAAATGGAAATGAAAATAAAATTTCGTTTAGAAATTGAAAGCAAACGTCTTGTTCTTGAAGCGGAAAAAGAATTTGAAAACAAACGCCTTGATGCCGAAATACAAAAAGAACGCATTAAAGCTGATAAGGAAATCAGTATGAGAAAGGCACAGACGGAAGAAAAAGTTGTCCAAATGCGGTTGGATAATTTTGATGCTTCCAAGCAAATTCCTTTAGTACCTCCATTCAATGAAAAAGCTGTAGATAAATATTTTCAGCAATTTGAAAAATTGGCCCTTAGGCTAAAATGGCCAACCGAATATTAGAAAGTATTACTCCAGACTCCAGAGTGTTCTCAAGGGTAAAGCCCAGGAAGTATTTTCCAAACTCACGGCCGAGCAAAGTTATGATTACGAGCACGTCAAAAAATGCGTTTTGAAAGCTTATGAATTGGTGCCAGAGGCATAAAGACAAAAATTTCGTGGTTACAAAAAGTTTGACAGCCAAACTTATGTCGAATTTGCTCGTGAAAAAGAAACTCTATTCGACAGGTAGTGTGATTCCAAAGAAATCAAAGAGGATTATACAAAACTCAGAGAACTCATGTTAGTTGAAGAATTTAAAAAATGTATTCCCGTAGAGCTAAACACTTATATTGATGAACAAAAAGCTGCCAAAATTCATGATGTTGCTGTCTTGGCAGACGTGTATGCTTTGACTCACAAAGATTTCTCATACAAAAGCAAAACAAATCACACAGCAAAAAAACCCAATGATTCATTCAAATATTATGCAAATGTCGACATAGACAAAAAAGAGCAAAGTTCTAATTCTCAAACGAAGTTTCCATCTTATTCTCAAAGCTCGTCATCTACCCAAAACGTGTCATTCTCATCCAAAACATGTGCTTATTGTAAGAAACCTGGCCATCTGATTTCTGAGTGCTATAAGGTAAAAAAAAGCCATCACCCCATAGTTTCATTTCGCCCTCATTGGATACATCAATGGTTCCCAATGATTTTGACCCTATCCAGTCCACTGTTGATTCTAAGCCCAATATTATTGATGTACCTGATAATCTTGTTGAGGACAAATTTAAGCTTTTCATCACTGAAGGTTTTGTTTCTTTTGTTGGCGAATCACGTCTACAACCAATTAAAATCCTACGGGATACTGGAGCTTTTTAGAGTTTGATTTTGGAAAGTGTACTTCCTTTTCTGAAAAGTCATCCGTTGGAGCCAGTGTGCTCATTTCTGGTGTAAAAAGGAGGCGTCGTTTCTATTCCTCTTCATAGATTAGATTTACATTCGGACTTAGTTTTAGGCCCAGTGACTGGGTATTAAAGCTTCATTGCCTGTTGAAGTTGTATCTATGCTTTTGGGGAATGATTTGGCTGATAGTAAGGTGGTACCAGAGGTTCGTGTTGTTGAAGCACCTGTTATTAGCCCCAGTACAGAGCAACTTGTTGAAGAGTTTCCTGATGTTTTTCCCGCCTGTGCTGTTACTCGTTCTCAGGAGTGCAAAGAGGATTTCTCTTTATCTGATATATTCATGTCTCACATCAATGATATTTCTGACTCAACTTTAAGTTCTACTGATGACTCTAAGACTTCGACTCTTTTCATCGAAACAAACTTATTGATGAACAGGACAATGATCCTGAAACTCGTTCTCTTCTACAACTGGCTGTTGATGAAAATGAAATAGGAACTGTCCCTATTTGTTACTACCAGGAGTCAGGTGTGCTAATGAGAAAATACAGACCTCCTGTCGTTGCTGCTGATGAAGAGTGGAATGTTATTCACCAAATCGTCATTCCAAAATGCTATCGGAATGATATTCTTAGTCTTGCTCATGACCATGTATTGTCGGGACAATTAGGTGTAAGAAAGACCCTAGATTGTATCCGACGACATTTCTATTGGCCAAAGATGCACCAAGATGTTGTTGACTTTTGTAAGACATGCCATTCTTGTCAAATGACTAAAAACCAAATCAGGGGATTCCAAAAGCAACTCTGCAGCCTATTCCTGCCTTTGAAGAACCGTTCTCAAGGGTTATTAACGACTGTGTCGGCCCATTGCCAAAAAGCAAAGCAGGAAATGAATGCCTCTTGACGATCATGTGTGCTTCTACACGTTTCCCTGAGGCAATCCCTTTGAGAAAAATCACTGCTCCCAACATTCTTAAAGCTCTTGTTAAATTCTTTACCATGTTCGGGATTCCAAAGGTTGTGCAATCAGATCAAGGCTCAAATTTTATGTCCATGCTACTTCAACAAGCCATGCATGAATTAAACATCCATCAAGTTTCATCCAGTGCATACCATCATGAGTCACAAGGTGTCCTTAAACGTTTCCACCAAACATCAAAAGCTTAGAAATTACTGCCACGAGCATTCAAAGGACTGGGATGAGGGTGTTCCCTTGTTGTTGTTTTCAGTTCGTGAGGTTGTTCAAGAGTCTACTGGATTTAGCCCTTTTGAGTTGGTTTATGGTCACTCAGTTCGCGGTCCATTGAAGTTGGTTAAGGAGAAATGGTTGGAGGATAATAACTCACAAATTAGCTTGTTGAATTATGTCTCTGATTTCAAAACCAGATTGCACAATGCTTTTAATAATGCCATGGAAAACCTGAAGTCTTCTCAGGAAGAGGTGAAAACCTGGTATGACCAAAGAGCCAGGAAGCGATCTTTTAATGTTGGTGACCAAGTACTAGTCTTATTGCCTACATCAAGCTCTTCACTTCAAGCTAAATATTTTGGACCTTATTCAATTGAAAAGAAAATTAATGATCTAAACTATGTGATCACTACCCCTGATCGGAGGAAAAGCATACAGCTTTGTCATATCAATATGTTGAAACCCTATTATGTGCGAAAGAAAACAAATGTGTCGAATGCTGTTCCTGTGAACGTGACAAGTGGTGTGAATGAAGATCGTGATCCTCCACCTTCTCCTTCTGAAATTATAGAAAATAGCATTCCAGACACTCATGTTAAACTCAAAAACTCACATGTATTAGCAAACTTAGATAAAAAACTCAATCATTTAACCCAACAACAAAGTCAAGAGTTGAAAGGTTTGATTTTAGAGTTTGCTCATTTGTTCCCTGATGTTCCTGGTAGAACCAATGTCATAGAACTTGATGTTGTTATTGAGAACACTCGACCAAAGAAACAACATCCACATCGGGCCAATCCTGTGAAATTGTAAAAAATTAATATTACTTGATAAAAATACATTTTTAAGGAATTTGATCAGTATTGTACATTTTAAAAGTTTATAACCAGTTATTTCTATTTTGTATTTATGGATATTTTTTGTATAAAATAATAGATTATGTTAGTAGGTCTAGTAAGGAAAGGCATCACACAAAAATGCATTTTTAAAGTTAAGAATTTGCAGAGATACTCAGTTTAACATTAACATATGTTTCACATATTATCTTTTGTGTGCTGTTCTCAAGATTCAAGTACTTTGATGTAGTTTCTCTTCAGGATTGTGCCTGAGACAGCATGTTAGCCGCATGTTGATGTTGTGCTTTTTCGAAGGTGTTTTTTATTCAGTGGCATCAGATTGTTTTGTATTTTTCTTGTGGTGAACTATTTTTTTTTTATATTTAACTGTGAATTAAATATAAAATTCTAGTTCTGATGTTGGAAATCCCAGTGTCTTACAGTAATACAAGTTTGTAGCAGATTCAGCCCATATTAATAATTCATAATGTTATAACATTATTCTTTATTATTTTTAATTAATTAATTAAATAATTAACATTATTTTTAATTATACATTAAAAATATTTAACATCAAGTAAATGTAAGAATAGTAAATTACATTTATTTCTACTGTAATGTTTTTACAGACTTTTATTCGGTGTAATTGATTATTAGCCTATACTTACTGCTATGACATATGTATTGTACTAACATAAAACTAATTAAATAATAAAGTAATTTAATGTGTACGATGATTAATAAATCCAAATACGAAAACACTGATTCCCTCTACTGGCTAGAAAACAACTCTGTGATGCTTTATTCTTTCACAACGGAATTCACTTTGCTTATTTACTGGCTCATTCTTATTTATAACCTAATCTTTATTTAAAGTGTTTCACAAATCCTGTTAATCACTGGTGATCCTGATAATGCTAAGATTGACTTTATCTTAACATGATGCACCCTCTAGCTAACATCTGAATTGGGATGGAAAATATACCTTACAACAGTACCTCTTTCATAATTATTAAGTTTTTAGAACAGCTCTTAGAAACAGTAATAAAACACATACCTGGTCTTTTGGGTGATCTTCTGAGACCTATGATATACAGATAGGATGACCTCTTTTTTTCCCATGTCATCACTGGCTGTGCTATTTGCTGAGAGAGTTCATCTTAAGTGGGTAATTGAAGTAGTTCCCGCAGGTTGAATTTTTACTGATGAATTCTTGAGTTATACAGTTAGCTCTTCTTTCTCCAACATATTTCTATAGATGAACATAGTAGATGTCCTTTGTTTGAACTACCTATTCCTGTGAGTTTTCCAGTCCACATCATTTTTTATTTTTAGCACAATCCTATGACCCTGCTCAACCTAACATTGTAACTTGCCCTCTTGTGATGATAATTGTTCAGTCACAGCATGTCACCTCAGAGAAATCTAATTTTATCAACATTTACATCGTAGCTATCTTTTGTCATGAGCTGATTTAAGTCTTTCTGAAACAAAGTATTTATGACCTTTTTTTTTCTTTACATTTATAAGAGCTCTTTAAACAATCAGTTTCTCAGAACATGCCATAGTTTCAGTTTCACTGTGCTCTCAGTCATTAAATTATCATTTAGTAACTACTGATGTGACTATATCTTATTGATGACATCCATATTGTCACTGGAAGTTAGTCTCTGCTTTATTAGATGGCATGTAGTGTATTAGAATTAAGTGGTCATAGATGGTGAAACAGTTTGAAACTTTTTGACCTCATATCCATGTTTCCCATAAAATTAATTTCTAGTACCCGTAATGCTGTGTGGAGAAGCTTCCCACAGTAAGAATGAATTCCAACTTTCTCATCATTTGCTGTTTGCATTAATCTATCTTCTTTGTATCTGGAGGGAAGTTCTCAGCTTTCATTACCAGATCAGATAAAATAATTGTGTCAGTAGAACCAGTGCTGATTAATGTGCTGCAGTGTTTTTCTGTAAGTAAACTTAGATTCATGGCCAGATTTCCACAAATAATAAGCTTTCTTATTTGAGATAGAAGGAGTGTCATTAGTTTCACCTAATCTCATAAACAAAAATAATTCCTGTTTTCTTGATGTTTGTTACCTGTGTGTTGTTCTTTTGCTCTGGGTGGACTTTTTCTCATTTGGTTGATAGCAGCTTCTTATTTCTTACAGTAAGGAAAGTAATGGCCAGGCTCTCATCAACAGTAATTATTTCTTCCTGGTATCCTTTGAAAATAAATACTTTTTTTTCATACCTAGCAGTGGATACCCTGAATTACCTTGAAACCTTTTTTTTGCACTTCTATTTTATGCAATTAGTTGTCTAACTGAGCATTTTTATTCTTCTAAACTGTTGTCAGTGGGAGTTGATGTTTCAGTATTGTTTGATCTGATGATCTAAGCTTTTGGATAGATGATTCCTTTAGCAGATTATCTGTGAGCTTAATGTATTATTGGTCTATTTCTAGTTGTAGAGCTTCCTTTAAGGATGTATACCTTCCTTATTTTAGCCTGATTCTTGTGTTCTTGTCTATAAATTAGTTATGTGTCCAGGAAGATAATTCATATCTTTCTATAGGTTTAGCCGAAGCCTCTTTTTTTCCCCTATACCCTGATTTGGATGCTTCTTTCTGGTGCATCACATCAAACTTATTAGATAATGAAGTTACTTATGCTTTATTGTTCTTACAGTTCCATACATATTCACCTTGAAAATTATTTAAGCTGAACCTGGTGTGACTCATGGTATCTTTTCCTCAGTCTTATTTTCAGTTAGCTGATGTTGGACTGGATACCAGAGTTTCTATTACTAGATTTTAAAGTTTTGATGAATGGAATAGTCCATGAAAGTCATTCAGTAACAGTTGGTGTAGCAGTAGTGGCAGTAGGTGTGGACAAAACAAGTTATTCTATTCTGTATATTTAGTAGATAGTGGTTTTAGTTGGAACTCTTGAGCCATTATTAAAGAAGATTTTACTTTTCTATTTTTTTGTTTTTCAGATGTATTATTTTATCACTATTACTATTTTCTTTTTTAACTTCACGTTTAAAACAGTAGGATTTTAATTACATTTTTTTAAACAGAATCCACTCTATAGACATTCTAAGCTGTTTATTGGTTATTCACACGTTATATATTGAAGTAAGTATATGTAGGGGACTGTTTCCAAAAAGGGAAAGAGGTAAATGTGTTTGATTCAGTACATAAGCCATCTTTCAACAAAATAAAAAGATATGAGGTTCTTAATTTGTATTCTATCTTGTGAGTATTAGTAATTCGAGTTACTAATTTGTAGAATATTACAGACATAGTATTCTGACCATCCCAGTGTTGCATTCTACATACCAAATGACTCAATAAAATCTGTGTTATTTTAATAGTTTCTTTTAAATTAAGAAATTAACTAATACATGATATTATAACCTACAGTTTGATTTCAAACTTATTGAAATAAATTCATAAAGTAGTAGTTTAATAACATTTTTAATGCAAGTCAACAAATGCAATGACATGGCCTTTTAGCCCTGACCCATTGTGAAAGGGTTAATGCTATTGAAAGAACTTTGAGAAGCTGAAATGTTCTATCTGTTTTAAGAATGCCATTCAATTCTGAGAATGGGCATGGCAAGAAGGGTCTGATTTTCTAGCCTTATGGTTCTGTAACCAAATTAGATTGAAGCCAATAGATATTATGCTTTGTGTGAGTGATGAAATATTGTACTGAGTAATTTATTTTAAATTTAATACTTTTCAAAGATGTGGTAAAAAATTAGAGAAGAGCTACCTTGAGAGCATATCTCACAATTCTTAGACTAGATGAAATTGAGTACCTTTTTTTAAATATTTTCTTATAAGAAATAGAATTAATTTAATTAAATATTCAGTTTTATCAGATGGTAAAAAGCATTTGGAAATATGAAATAGAAACTTATTGAATGTATTTCAAGTTTTCGTGTAATCATGGAACTTCAAATCAGATATACATCCTTGTGCAAATTAATTGAAACAAGATGGAAAATTACGACTTTTTCAGTTTTTTGCATTTTATTCCTGAGAATTCAAAAATTCC
The DNA here is from genome assembly GCA_011833715.1 of Carcinoscorpius rotundicauda. Taxonomy (NCBI): domain Eukaryota; kingdom Metazoa; phylum Arthropoda; class Merostomata; order Xiphosura; family Limulidae; genus Carcinoscorpius; species Carcinoscorpius rotundicauda. The sequence goes on along the minus strand of MU034047.1, from coordinate 110,837 downwards.
TCACAAATTAATTCATTATACGACCATCTTTATTTTTCAGAAGATTATTAATCCGCTTTGGCATTGAGGCCACGAGTTGATTGCAATCTTTATTAATTTTTGGATTGCGGTACCACACCTCAATTATAATCTCAGTTAGCTTATCTTTCATAGTACAGTCTTTTCCCCAAAGTCTTTTTTTACAAATTACCCAAAGATTGTCCATGGGATTTAAGTCCAGAGAGTTCCCAGACCAGTCCAGCACCTCGTAGTCATAAAATTCTACAAGTTTCGATGTGTGTCACTGAGCCAGATCCATCTGGAAATCTCTTTTTGAATTCTAGAATTACTCTTCTCTGCAAAACTTTAATGTACTTTGGTCCTCGCATCATACCTTCTATGATATGTAAGCCTCTGATGCCATAGTAGCTGAAAACCCCCCAAAACATCCTCTTCAAGGGATGTTTAATGCATTTATTGATGTGAGATTCTCGAAGTTTCTCACCTGAAGATCTGTGAACATGCATATTTCTTTTACCCTGTATGAAGAAATGAGTCTCCTCACTGAATAACACCTTCCTTCTGCATACATTTCTTGTATTTGAGACCCAATTGATATCGTTTTTTCTTCAATGAGTTATAAGAAGTTGTTTTTTGACTGGTTTCCTTTCCCTTCTAGTTTTATATCCCAAAAAATAGATCAATCATACTGCAAAACACAGCTAATGATGCCCTCTGTGTGAAAAATGACTATTAAAGGAAATCAGTAGGTCCAGCGAGCCTACACTGGCCACCATGTAAAAAATATTGTAAATTGACCATTTGTTTTGATTAATTTGCACAAGGGTGTGTATGTAAAAATGGCTGGTATGGGTTGAGAAAATTCTATGTAGAGGATCAAACAACGTTTTGACCTTCTTTGGTCATTGTCAGGTTCAAAAGGAAGAAAGAGGTAATGAAGGCTAAAGGTCAAAACGTTGTTTGCTCTTCTACATTGAATTTTCTCAACCCATACCAGCTGTTTTTACAAATATATTTTTCTCTACAGTGGGTTTTCTTGTCATCACAAATTATCAAATCAGATATGTTTTGCAGAAATGTGTCAGATTCTTGAGGTTAAAAACAGGAGAACAGCCATTTGTCTATCTTCTTACATCACTGTGGAGCAAGCAAATTGCACACTGGTGTATCAGTTAACCATTTATATTGATGAGCATTGGAGAGTGCTCACTCAAAGTCTGTTTTTGCTGTTGAGTAACCATACAAAATTACATGAAGCTTCCAGCAACATACATTCGTCACTGATGCTTGGGAAAGAACTGAAATCCTAGAAATACGTAAGTCGATTATTATTAAAATGAAAAGTTGTTAATGTTGACTGAATCGTATTGAGGTGACATGGTATGGCTGTGCAGTTCTTCTTGCAAAAAGGGACTAACTCCAGTGTGAAACATATACTGTACTAAGAGGAATTAATGGTGTGATTAACAAAATTTAAAAAGAGATGCAATGCAAACCGAAGGTCGTTCACTATAATTTTTGGGAACTATGTTGGAGGGAGAACAACTAACTTGGTAACTCCGGTGAAAAACTTGTTAGGAGAAACTCATTCTTCTGAGGATAGTGGAGCTAAAGAGGCCATTGAGGTTGGAGCTGTCAGTGAATTTGCCTAATCATCTGCCCATGAAGAACTAACCCAGTAGCTGGATGGGAAAAAACAACAAGGGACAAAATTACATCTGTATTTTATGAGCTTCAGAAAAGATAATTGCCAAAAAGACTTGTTAAATTGAAAATTTGGTGAACTGTTTTATTAATATTTCTTTTTATTAGAATTGTTCACAATCTAAAAAGGAAACAATCTTGTATGCTGTATTTTCAATGTTGTAGATCAGTATATCCCAAACTTTCTTGATTCACAGCACCATTAGTGTCTCAACAATTTGTTCACATCACTCCTATGGAAAAAGAAAAACCCAACAGTTCCCTTTTTATTAAGTAGTTAGGTCCAAACAACTTAATGAGTATTGATGTCCTGACAACTTCATAGCCATTTGAAAGAATAATACAGGTAAATTGAAAGTGAAAACAATATTTTAATTTGATTTTCAAATAACCACAATTACTAATGGGATGTTTGAATCTGTTGAGCACTGCATAGCTACTCAAACCTTGGAGTCATATTAGACACTGCTGTCCTCCTTTTCTGTTCTATGTTGATTTTCATGCAGTAGTTGATTTTTATCACAGCAACCACTGAAACCGAGCCTTGCAGAGATATGATTTTGCAAATGGAATGAGGATTTGCTGAGCTTTAGCACTTCGCGGTTGATATTCATATTTTGCCGATAGTAAAACTTAGTTAGTTCCATGCTGCCAAATTTTGTTTTTTAAAGTTTTGTCACAAGACAGTTCAGTAAGATTTTCTTTTTCGGAGGAGGTAAATTCAGATGGGGCCTCAGCCTTAAACGGGTGTTCGATCCATGGAAACTTCTCCATATATTCTGAAGAGTAATTTTCAAACTATAATATGCACTTTGGACACTCTTCATGATTGACATCTACCAGAGTGAAACAAAAATCTAGATAATTATCTTTATATTTCCTTTTCTTCACAACTTTATCACTGGTCAATGGTTTGCCATCCTTTTCTTCACTCCCACACTTCTCATTAATGTTCAGAAATATTTCCATTTTTAAGCAAAAGAACTAAAAATAAGCAAAATAATTCACTCAACTTCATTAGATCTTGGAGACACTTGCTCACAACACTTTCCAGTTATTTTGATTATTGATGGACCCGGAGATTCAACAGGTATTTATGTACAAAATCTAAGAAACGAGAAAGTGTGAGAAGTTACTGATATTGTTGAAAGTACAAATAAACAAAAACATATATCAAACATTCAAGAATGTCATCCAAAGGAATATAGTTCAATCTAATTTTAAAATTGTGAACTATTTCGAGCTAGACATTCACGTTTTATCTATTGGTTGTCAATATTATTGTGTCTCCTTTAAAAATTTGAAATATCCTGTGTAACACAGTGTGGAAATCAATGCTGTAGCTTGTTATCTAAAAAACATAGAATGCCTGTAGCTCTAAGGGTGTATTGTAAAGTTTCTCTTGAATATTTGAAACTAGTATATAACTACAAGATATTTGTTAAGTGTTGCATTTGCTTTTATTTGATAAACATTATTAGTAACTTTGACTTAGAGCAGTGTTCTAGTGTTCAAGCTTGTAAAATTATTAAAGGAAAAATAAATGCAAATGAGTATTTTGTTTTGTTTATCAATGAATTGAGATCATCATGAATGAACAAACATAATTATATGAGAATAGAAAACAACTGTAAAATATTAATTATTATTTTAATCATTGTTCTCTTGAAACAACTTGCATCAATAAATTTACCATCTACCTAATTTTTTATTGCATTTGCAGAATGTTTAATTTACACAAGATCAGTAGGGGATTACTGTATGTTTTATAAAGAAACAAAATGGTGATCCTCTGTAGCAGTTCTTTCTCTAAGTACAAAAGTGGTAAAATGCTTTTCGCAAAACGTAGTGTGACAACCTTCAGAAGATGTTTGACTACTTGTTTTATCATTATTCTATGCAAAATACACAAGGCTTTACAATGCACTGTAACCTAGTAACAACCCATGTACACTATTTTAGAAAAAAATTGCAGTAAGATATTTTAGGAAGAACATTTATCCCTTGATAAAAAAATCTTTGTTGGATTGTTTACTAAACTTAAACAAAGAAACCAAACCATGTAAAGATGAAAGTGAATACAGCCAATGGTTGCACAACACCCCAAATTGTCTGAAACTTTACATAGAGAATAAAATTATTACATTACTGGCTTCGTCACTGGCAAAATAAACAGACCAGAATATCTTTCAAAAATGTTACTCTATTTTAAGATAGTCATAAAAGTAGTATTGTAAGGTTAACTAAGGGAAAGGTATAATGATGGAAACTGAGATTCTGTTCAATACCAAGCTTATTAAATGATCATTAGTCAGATAAAGTGACATGTCCACTTGCATTCCTTTTTGCTTTGTTTCCTTTTTCTCAACCTCAGTAACCAGCTATACGTAGTTATCTTATTTCGCATGAAATTTGTTTCTTTATGAATAATTAGGTTTAAAATATGGAGCTTATTAATAAAGTATTTATCACAGTAGAATGGAATTTTACAAGCTTTTTCTTTTTCCATTTAAAAGTTGATTTAAAGTAGTTAGACAGTAACTGTTTATCTAAGGAATATGCTTATTTAATTTTCTTTCTTGGTACTCTTCAGAATGATGAAAAATGGCATGAATTTGAAGAAAAAGAGAAGGATTATTCTGGTTTGAAAGTACAAGCTTTATCACTTCTGTAAGTTTAAAGGGTTTTAAGTTTTTTAAACAACTTGTATCGGCTGAAATCTATACAATCTCCCAACTGTATGCAGTAATGCATTATAGAGAATTGTGATGGTTATATTGAGGCATACCTAGTTGTCAAGTGATGTAAATTCCAAACATTTAATAACATGTAGGAAAATAAGCTTGTTCATTAAACTAGTAAGATCTGTAATAATACAGTTATCTGGACGAAATTTTCAAATGTAATATATTCATATTTTCCATATTTCTTTAATAAATGTTATTATGAACTGATATTATGTACATATAAAGTTTTAGCATTATAGAATTTCAATTTTAAATGTTTATTTTCTAGAAATACTCAAATAGCCAAATTACCACAGAGGACACATTGCTCACGTATGAAAAATTCTGCTTCTTTCACTAATTTCTGTAACAAATAGACAACCATATCTCACATTTTTATCATCTTGTAATGTTAAATATGGGAATTATTGGTGACTGGAAGACAGAATTCAGTCATGAAGTATGGAGTTATAGAAGAGCTTATAAATTTTGTTTTCTTCTTTTCATCTGATTTAACAGGTTACGTATGAGCAGTGATTAGATTAATTAGTTTCATAAGAAATAATAAATTCACCAAAATTATGATTGAATTGATTGTCATGAATATATTTGTAGTATTTCCTATTATTATTATTGATTATTCAAGTCAGTCAAATACTACTACTAATCTTGTTTACTCTATTTGTTATGGATAAGCTACAAAGACTTATCTGTCAGTGTCTTTTTAACTGTCTCACAGTACGTGCTGAAGAAACCTGACTTCTGCGTAGAAAAGCTATTATTTTTCTTGTGTGCACTCAGGTTTGAAATATAGTGCACTTACTTATTAATTAAATGTAGTTGAATAATTGGTTATAGATTGGTTTGCAGTATTAAGAATTCATTAAAAAGTTATTCAGTCCTTTGACCATGGAAACCTCTGCCATATGATCACCACTTATTCAGAGCACTATCTATAATACACAGAGAAGTAACTGTAGATTAAGTTTGAATACGTAAGATATATATTGTCCTGAGCTCAAAACATCTGTATTTATGATAGTAAACAAAAAACATAAAATTGTGTATTCAGTATCAGCTTGTCAACTACTGAAACAATAACAGAGACTGTTGATAATAGAAATGAACAGAACATGTGGAAGGCTTAAAAGTATAAAGAGCACAAAACTTCATGTGTATGTTAACTATATTATGTTGAGTATATGAAAATTTGTATCTTGTGTGACAGTTCTAACTAGTATAAAGTGATGATATAATGGTGTGTTAATGTTGATTCAAAATCATTTATCACAAGCTGCAAGTTCCATTCACATTTGAATATCAATTCAGATCAACTTTTTCATTTCCGTGGTACGCGCGCATTCACACACACACACACACAAATAGGGGACACAGAGTAAAACCTTTGTTTTAGCCTTGCAAATTGGAATTTTAATCTAATTTGAGTTTAATCTTCTCTATCCCTATGGTTCCCAAAATTTACCTCTTTGAGCCTTTGGGTAAATAACAGAATTTTAAAATGTCATTTTTTGTGCATCTAAAAGCAAATTTGACACAAGAAGAATTAACTACAAACTTGACGAGATTAATATTTAAGTTTTTACTGTCATTTTTATGAATTATATAATAATTAGTTGTGTGTATGTGTAATTTTCAGTGAAAAAGAAAAAGAGGAAGAACAGAATAAAGAAAACTCTTCTCAAGAAGGAGGAGAAACAGAAAGAAGTACTGATAGTCAGTCAGGACCATGGAAGTTATCCACATCAAACTCCCTAGGTTATTGTTTGTTTGAAGCCTTGAACCATTGTTACATAGTAGTTTTCCGATTTATCAAAATAATTGTAAATGTAGTGTAGCCAAATGACCATACTTGCAGTCATGATTTTCTGTAATAATAACAGTGCAGCATTCTCTAGAATGTTACAACAAAAATTCTGGAATGCTATAAGCATAATGAGGAAATAAAAATTTAAGCTAGATAAAGTAAGTACTCACACCATGAGACTCTAAGAAGAAATTACAAATGTGTAGATCAAAACTAACATGAAAGTTTAGACCAAAGTTAATACATCAGGTTGAGTGGTAAGCCAGACGATGCAAGCTGAACATTTTGTGCCAGTGTAACAGGTGGAACAAGTCATTTTAACTGGCCTTGTAACCAATGTTGAACAATGACACTATACGCATCATTTGTTCTATCCTATAAGTTTATATAAGCTTGACCACATAAATTAAACAAACCGACATCACTGTGTATTCTTAATGCCACAACTAATAGATTTTTCATTTACAATTCCACATGGATGTTTTCAAGGTACAGCAAAAGCCATTTATCATAGCCAAACGACTTTTTGTAGAAAAACTGACTTAAAAGTGTGCCACAATGAAGTGACTCTTATGCTATGCTGCGTGTGCATGCTAGGCAATCAGAGATCATGAGAAATATTTTCCCATGTGTTTTTTGTCTAACCAATTAAGTTTTTAATTTTTGTATTTTAGTTACTTTTATGATAATAAATAAAATACATGAAAAACTTGTGTTTTTGATTTTGCTTTTTCTTAAACTTTTGTACTTGTAAGAAATAAGTTTGCGATGCTCATAAGGCCTACTTTTTAGCTGTCTTATTAATGAATTTTTGAATTCAGATATGCACCTTAGAATAAAAAAAATTTTGCCACATATAAAAAAGCAAAGTGCTAAGGCTAGTTTAATTTAACTGGATATGAAACTAAGCTCTAAATGGATAGAAATAATTCCAGAAGCTGGTTGAACTGAACTTCAATAAAGATACACAGTGAAACTGAGGATAAAGTTTTCAAAACTTGTCATCTTGGCAATTCTAGCCTGGTAACGTTCAATTCTATTACAATCTTCTTTTGCTATGAATTAGAAATATTCCAAGAACACATGTTAGGGAGCTTTATTTATACCTTTTGGAGCAAAAAAACGTGTTTGAAGGGACATAGAATACTGATTTCATTTTACGGGACATGTATCAGTAAAACAAGATGTTTCGAGGCTATGAATTCATACTTTAGCTTGGAGATACTCGTAGTATAAGTGTGTAATTTGTGAGAATATAGAAGGTAATATTGGAATAAAGAAACTCTAAAATGGGCAATTTGGAGCGAAGAAGTATAGTATTGTAATGAAAAGTTAAGAGTGAATTTATTTATGCATTTTCTTTTGAAATTAATAAGTTAAATGTTAAATAATATCAAAGTTTGAAATATTTTAAACTGCTTTTTGATGTCATGGTTATTGATGTACATTGATAAGGAAGATGTTTGATCAAAATTTAAATATAATGGAAAATAAGTTGAGACTTTCACCCTACTAATACATATAGGGCTAATGTTGAGATTTTGATGACCTGTGTGCAATGTTTTCTAACAAACATTATTGAGCAGTGCATAAGAGAATAAACTTCTGATTATAGATGTAAATTTATATTTGTGCATTCAGAGTATTTTACACACAAAATTATATGAAACTGGTGTAAGACGTACATGCAATTAGTTTACTTCAAGAAGATAGTTAACTATAGAATTACTATGAGTAAAACACTCAAGTTAACTACCTGCATGGCAGTGCTATTAAAAAAGGTGTTTAGCCTATTTTTGTACATATGTTGAATTGCATGTGACTTGTATGTCTTGATGTTTAAACTGTGTAAGTAGTTACTTTTGGAGTTGTAGTAATGTAAAGTGAATTCGAAGTGTGAATATTAACACTGAAAAGGAGCTCATCATTGTTACAAAATAGATTCTAGTTATGTTAATCTGTGAAGATATTTTTACTGTAATTTATTGCTTGCGTTTTAAACAGTCAGTTCAAAAAAATGTTAGATATATCTTTTCACCAGTCCTGGTTATTAAGGCAATTTTAAATTTCATCACAAAACATACTTGGCATCTTTAGCTGTAGAAAGTTGCAACATGACAGCTAATCTCATTGTTTGTTAGTGAAAGAGTAGCTCAAAAGCTGATAGTGGATGGTGTTGACTAGCTGTTTTTTCTATTTTGCCACTGCAAACTTAAGACGAAAAATGCAGATAGCCATTGAGAAGTTTTATTCAAAATTCAAACAAACTAACAAGTCAGTTATTTGGCCAGCTTTATCTGCATATTTTATATAAAGTGTGATTTATACAGATGTACTTAGGCCTGGCATGGCCGAGCGCGTTAAAGCGTGCACTCGTAATCCGAGGGTCGCGGGTTCGCGCCCGCGTCGCGCTAAACATGCTCGCCCTCCCAGCCGTGGGGGTGTATAATTTGACGGTCAATCCCACTATTCGTTGGTAAAAGAGTAGCTAAAAAGTTGGCGGTGGGTGGTGATGACTAGCTGCCTTCCCTCTAGTCTTACACTGCAAAATTAGAGACGGCTAGCACAGATAGCTCTCGAGTAGCTTTGTGCGAAATTACAAAACAAAGTGTGATTTATACATATGTAGTTAAATATTTATATATTGGCTGAAAGACATTTGGGCATAATGAAACATTGTTTAATTATTTATTTTGTGCTGATATTGTAATATAGTTTTATTTCAAAACTGATTTCTATCAGTCCAAAGTTTAATACATGTGACTTTTTATGCTTCTATTATGTGTTCTAATTTAGTTTTTGATGGTTACAGAAATCTGTGTGCATGGCACGCAGTTTTATTCTTCAGTTATGTGTACTTTTTTTAACAAGCATAAAATTTCTATTGTTAGGTTATTTATTTAGATATCTCATAGCCAGTCTTAACAAACCAATTAAACCTGTAATTTATAAGTGTTTTGTGAAGATGACCTATTAAATCAAGAAAAACCTTTTTTTTTAAATTAACATACATCACAATTGTATTTTTGTTTTCTCTATAAACAAAATATGGTAAAAGTTCTTCACTGTAATTGTAAAGAAATGTCTTAAACTCGTGAAATATTTTGTGGAAAAGCATATTAAACCTATTTTGGCTTCATTGAGTTTTATAAGTGGTTGTTTTCCAAATCAATTTAAAAGGGTAGCTATAAAAATTTAAATTTTAAAATTTCATGTGATAGAGTGAACTCAGCACCTGAAAAGTGTTTATTGGTCTGAAAGGGGTAAGTTCAGGCTTAGCTGCTAGTGAAGTGACTAATTCATGATACAGTTTTACTGTTAGACAAAAAAGGTTTAATAGTTTTGATATATGTCACAGAAATTTCTTCAATTTGTTACTTCATTCTTTGTCCTATCATTGTATAGTATTTCTCTTAAATCAAGACTTAACACTTGTCAGTATATCATAAAGAAAGTATGCTGTGCAAGTTATGGGATGTTCTTGGTCTTGTATTACCACGGCCAGTTTACCATCTTACATCAGAACCATGAGGTTGGGTCGCACCTCACCCAGAAAAAATAAATAATAAATGCAATTTATTATTTTCACTAAAATATGTCTATTTATATTTGCTTAATTTTTGAAGTATAGATGATGTTAATAGAGGAATAATGAAATGATTACAAAAAATCATGTTATTTAACAAGTGAAAAAACATTGCTACAAAACTAAAGTATCTTTTTAACTGAACGAAATATATCACTATTTTGTTAACATTAATTAGAATGCCCAATCTTACAGCTTCCAGTGTTGCTTTCCATCCTCAATAAAACTAAAAATCATATAACTTGAATTTCATGTATTATATATTAACTCTAGAAACACAAACTGAATCAAGTGTAACAAAAAATAAAGATGGAGACTTTTCCAGAAATGGTTCTGGATGTAGTGCTGTGGGGTGTTTGCATGCTGTAGCAAGAATAAAATGCATGTTATTAATTATGTAGAAATGGGAGGAACTGAATCCACAGTCTCTCTCGGGTTGGGAAGGATACTTTGATCAACAACTGGCTTTGTGCGATGACGACATTAACAAACATGGGGTTTGAAAATACCCCGTAAAAGTAATGGAGGTTTAAAATCTCCTGACAGTCTTGCATTTGTTGTTATTTGTATTTTATCTTAAGAAGTTCTGTAGACATAAACCAGCTTAATTTTTTTTTTGGGTACAGAATCTCCTGAGCCACAAGTAGTAGAAGAGCCCAAAACAAGTGGTGGTGCCTATCGACCTCCTCACATGCGTAACACTGCTGCTGCAGTTACTCCCTCAAAGCGTAACCCTAAGTCTGCTCCTGATTTGGGCAGTGAGCTACACTTTCCTTCTCTTTCAGCAGCAGTTGATGCTTCAAAAGCTGGAATGAGGTTTGCATTTTAAATTTATAATTTTTTTCATGAAGTATTTAAAATACGATTTATAGCTATTCTTACTCTAGTTTATTGTGTGACATAATTATCATGATGGCACTTATGCACTTTATTTTTAAAATGAAGTGCTTGAAATATCAAAGTGTGCCATTGCTCATTGCCATTTAAATGTAGAAGTTCTTGCTAAAGCGTTGGAAACTTCTTTCAATTTTCATTTCTGATAGCTTTAGATAAGTATTGGAAATACACTAGTCATTGTTACCTGAACGAATCAGAATTGTGGTTTAAAGAAGTTCAATTTTGTTTCAGTGAACAAAAATGGGGTGAGAAACAGTTTCAATCAGTTAAACACGGCCTCAAGTCAAAGGATGATGTCAGAAGTTCTGCTCCTCAGTTAGACTTGGAAAATAAGTGTGCTGCACTCCATCAAGATCTAAATTGAATAGGAACCTATGTAGGTGTTGTTCATCATATGGGCCTGCAAATATATAAAGCTGTACACAGGAAAAAATTTAACCCTTGACCTCCCAAAATCTGTGATCTGTTAACAGAAAGAAAGAAAGAAATTAATAATGTTAGAAATTTTTTGAAATTTGTTACTTCATTCTTTAGCACCTTCGCCCTGTAATTTTATAACGTTTCCCTTATAACGAGACCTGGCACAGCTTACTGTATTAAAAAAAACTGTGTTGGCAGTATCATAAAGAAATGTTACTGTGCAAATTATGGGATTCATAAATAAAGTCGCCTGCCACGGAACAACGTCAACAGTGGTTTTGGCAATTTAAGTGAAATTACCAAGAGATTGTGTCTTTACTTGTTTTAAGCAAGATATACTTTAGAATAAATGAAGTATACAGTTATTGGTTTGCTGGTGATTGTGTAAGTTTAATTATATTTCTCGTTAATTTTGTATTTTATGTTATGCTTTAAAAATATTTCAGTCAAGAATTTTTCATCATTAATCTGTGTAAAGGAGATTACAAAATCAGTATGGTTATTTGTAGCAACAAACTTAGATTGTATTGTTCTGTACTAACTGTGTATTTGAGGAAAAGTGTGAAATGTTACTGGCTTGGTGTATTGTTTCTCTTTGGAAACTAAATTATATTGTTAAAAAGTTTTGTTTCTACATAAATAGATGTCATTACAGAAAATTGTACTGATTTTACATATGTTAAATTCTTATGATACCAAGAGATAATATTTTTCAGAAAACTGTACCTAAAGAAAGTTAATGCTTTGAAATAATCCTTTTCATAATCTATTATATTTGAAAGCTGCTGTACTTATTTTATTAATTTGTTACAATTCCTATGATAGAATATTTTAAAATTTGTGCAAATTGCTGGTAATGTACATTGAAATGCTTGAACATAAAGAACAGATTTATTGGGCAAGTTTGTTTATTCTTAGTTTTTAAAACAAGTTTAACATTTTGACATATGTGAAAATCATTAAATAATTTTTTTGCTAATACAGTTTTAAAAATTTCTAAAGGGACTAACAAAAAAAAGCAATTTTAAAAATATTAACATTATGGCATATCTGAATTAGTAGAATATGGCTTACGATATGCTTTATTGGAGAAAATGTTCCCATTTGGTTTGTGGTTACAATATTTGTTGAAGTTAGAATTTGAGTGGGCCTAAAATTTGTGATTTAAATACTTTTGATTATCAGTGTTTTAGAAAAACAAATATGCATTATTTTTCAAATGTTTGTAAAAATAGCGTGTTGAGAGAACATGAAATGGCTTTTATTGGTTTTAGTTATTTCTATCCTGAAATTTTAGGTCTATTTTAAAAACAATAGGGGAGAATTGATTATCTTACAAGAAATAATCAAATTATTTAGCTGAACAGAATCAAAAATAATAGAAAAAAATTGCTAATAAGTAGAATTGCAGTATTTGTTTCTGAGAAGCTTATTAAAACTGGACAAATGTAAAGTTTTTTCTTTAGTTTCTGCAGTTAAGGTATGCATTTAAAAAGAAAGGTATACAAATATCATAGTATTCTTGGGCCTTTGATGGAGAATATTTTGTTTCCATTTTCAGTCTCTTGTTATTATGATTTGTAAGTTGATGGACATATTACCATACAGCAATAGTGAAGATTTCAATAACAATCGCACCTTTTAAAAATATGTGAATTTGCACAGAAAGGTTCAGCAGGGTTACAGCTGTTACACTCTTCTAGGGTATGAATAATTTTTTTGTATGAAAAAACTTATTTTTATCGTGTGTATAAACTACATTTTAACGACAGTAAGCTGTTTATTTTCTACTAATGTCAGTACAAATTGTACCCAAGTGGTAACGTGAACATCATAATAGCCACTAATTTTAAATTAATATTTTAAAAATTAATTATAAAGGTAGTTTGGCATACTTTTAAAACAGTCTTTATTTTGTAATTTTAAAATATTTAGAGCAGAATCAGAGATGATAAAATAATTGTATGTTATCAACAGTTGGTTTATTAAAATGATTTGCATATATTTATTGTCAATGGCTTTGTTTAATGACATCAAATGCTACAAGTATCTGTAGTTTTTTTAAGCTTACAGTAATAGCTGTATATATATATTTAAATGTAAATCACTTGTTTTATAACTGTTGTTACAAAAGTTAGAATCGCTATAGAAGAGAAACCTAAAATATATGGGTAAGTGAAGTCAGTATAAACATAAGCTGTAATTTATCTTTGCATAAAATTGTAGTTTATGCTTATACATACATATTTCACTTACCATATATTCTGTTCAGTTGGTTCATCACTTACCCATATTTTGTATTTAGTTGGTTTCGATCATCATGAAATAACACTTTTTTATTATTAATTTTCTTAAAAATAAGTTACAACACATTTTAGGTTTTATTTATCATAATAAAATAAATCTGAAATAGAATTGATTTTTACTTTTCTTTAGAACTTTCTCAAATATTAAATATTCCAGTTAGGCTTTCGTTGGTTTTTAGATACTTAAATTATACTTTGACTTTGTGTGTACCTATGTAATCCATGGAAATGTTAATTACACTTGTGTATTAGCAACCTATGTATATAATAATCTGATTATACGAAAAATTAAATGAGAAGAGAAGAACACATTTAAGTTGTTATTTAGTTGTTTTTAGTGTTGAACATGAAAACACTTTTGTGTTATGTAGTACAGTTTATATCATAATTTTCAGTAGGTAGAGCAACATATAAATAAAATTCTGAAGTGCTGTTGATTTGTATTGAGCTTGCTATTATAAAACATCACATGCTACAATACAACAGTCATTTTTGTATCAAACTGTATCCAATATAAATGTTTCTGTGTGTTCGTACTTTTATTTTGTTGTCTGTTAACTTAGTATCTAAATACAGTGAGTGAGTGTAGGAAATAAGTAGTAGACCGCCTCAGCACCGTGTACTGTACGAATTTCATAAATATTGTAGTGCTTTTTTAACCATCAGACATAAGGCATTTGTGAAGTTCAGATTCATAAATTTACAACTCTTTAGAAAAAAACTCAAAACTGAATTATATTTGTAATCGCATTGGCTAAAAAAAACCCCATCTAGGCATTGAGTGCATCACCTTGGATCATAGGTCATATTATTTCTCCCTTGGGCATGCTGAAAACTAACAACTCAAATACTGAGAACGATCAGTCAGTGAATGCCATGAAGCTGAAACTGTAGGCTCTCTTGCAACATACAGCAACCATTTCTTAAATCCTAATGCCAAGGTCAAGATTAGAACTACTGGTTCCATATCTCTGTGATCTCTACATACGCAACAAAAGATGTGTGCTAGAAATATAGTACAATGTTAGGTGATTTCATTCATGACACAATCAGGGGAAAAATAATATATAACGGAACTATCTGTCCAGAATTTTTCATTCACCTTTTTTAAAATTTCGATCATCAATTGACTAAGTTAATTCTTACATTTTCATTTAAGATAAATTAACTTAAGCTCTCTGTTTATTCGATACTTTGATTTTCTATCTATTGAGGGTCATGTGGCTGTTTAGTCTCTCCTCGTTTGTCACTTAAATGACGTGTAGTTTATGTACATAGCGATAAAATTGGAAAATGAAAAATATTAAAGAACAAAATATGTGGAAAAAGATGGATAACACGTCCTTAACTAGTGAAGACGACACCATCATAAGAGATGTACATTTCATTAAAGAGACGTTAGGATGGCCGAACGGTCTATGCTGCTCGTTCAGGTCGCAGTCCGGTTTTTAGGGCGTTGGTTCGAATCCCACTCCTGACAGGAAATGACATTTACCTCTTCATTCGTACGTTTACGTGACTCAAGAAGTGAAGAAAAATTCAGGTACTTGTATTTAATTAAGGTTGAAATGGGAAAATAATCATATGATTTCTATCAAAGAAAAGTGTTAAAAGCGAAACCATGTTTTACGTATGGAATGGACAAATATAATTTTGATTATTAAATGTTTTACTATCAAAATATAATTGATATCTCTACAAACGAAAAAAAAGATGTGTGCTAGAAATGTAGTATGATTTAAGTGATATCCTTTATGACACAATAAGGGAGAAAATAGTATATTTTACTCATAATTATTCTACGAAGGTCGATTTTCTGGAAACAAGTCATAAATTTCGTATGCCCTCACTCTATAGAAGTAACATGAACAAACCTAAACTGTTTAGGTGTTCCTCTTCATACCTATATTTGTATAGTTTAGCGATTTGATCAGTAAACACGTTATGAAACATGATACCTGCACTCCCTTAAAATATGAATCACGTTTATCTACGTAAAAATAAAGAATAAGAGAAGTTTTGTGTGTCATATCTGTGTTGCATGTTAACATTTAGGAATATAGAAGAAATAACTAGAAACAGGGGAAGTGGTTTGCGTGATTTCTAGTTTGCACCAATATTAAATTATGTAAAAGTAAAAGATAGTCACTAAAGTATTTTCTATCTCTTATAGCCGAGTTAAAGTTCATTCTGTGAGTAACCACAATGGTACGGAAATAGTGGAATGATTGATAAAAAGGTCTTCCTCGAAAGAGACAAAGAAGAGAACCGAAAGTTAAGATTGTTTTATGTAAACTAGAGAAAGGTTATTTACAATTTGTTTTGGAATTTCGCAGAAAGCTAATCGAGGGCTATCTGCACTAGCCGTCCCTAATTTAGCAGTGTGAGACTAGAGGGTAGGCAGCTAGTCATCACCGACAACTCTTGGGCTACTCTTTTACCAACGAATAGTGGGATTGATTGTCACAATATAACCCCCTACGGCTGGGAGGGCGAGCATATTTGGCGCGAACCCGCGTCCCTAAGATTACGAAGCGCACGCCTTAACGTGCTAGACCATGCCAGGCCCCGTTATTTATAAAGGAATTGAACTGTTTCACTGGAATTAATAATTCGTTTTGTCTGAACTTTACAATCATTAAATCATTATGTCCATTCTCATAGATTGCATTTACGGAAAAAGCTTCTTGATCTATCTCCCGCCGTTAATTCCAGATTTTGAATTTAAAATAACAATTTGTGCAGTTCATTCGTGACGGGTAAAGTAGAATTGAGTGGTAAATTTCTTTTCCGGAAAGTAACTTAAGCTGTCTGTTTATTCGATACTTTGAGTTTCTATCTATTGAGGGTCATGTAGCTGTTTAGTCTCTCGTCGTGTGTGAAATAAATGATAGTTATGTAGTTTATGGAGAGAGCGGTAAGATTGTAAAATAAAAACTTAAGATCACTTTTTGATGTACTAATGGTATTGATACAATCAATAATGTTGTTATGTAATTAAATAATACAACTAAGAACACAGAAAACACTGACCTATAAATATAATAACTATCTGGATTTTTAACTATGTGACAACATCCTTAAAGAAATTAAGCCAACTTTACAATTTAATTAGTAATTTCTATTGGAAAAAATTTGAAACCAAATGATAAAATAGACAAAGGTACGTAAAGAAAACAGCAAACAGAATCGCTTGACAGATCAAAAATATAGGTTTCTATTGGATATAAATAATGTAGTGTAAAACACTAAAGATAACGGTTAGCATTTATGAAAGATGGAATTGTAAGAGGTGGTTCTGATTATCGAGTTTATGGTTTGTAGACGAATAACAAATAAAAAACTATATTACTATGTTAAGTTTGGTGTTAATTGAAAAAGAAATGTGAAAACGTATAAGTTTGTTTGTTTTGACAATTTTCGAAGGAAGGTGTCAGTTAGCTCCGATACTCCTTAGTAAAGATCTTTGTTATCCCTCAACCCAACCCGAGAAACAAACACCAACAGAAATTATCTCGATCAAGGACGCATTCTTAATCGAACCAATTGCTAGCAACGACTGGGAATATTTGATTGTTGAATTTCGCACAAATCTACTCGAGGGCTATCTATGCTAGCCGTCCCAAATTTAGCAGTGTAAGACTAGAGGGAAGGCAGCTAGTCATCACCAACCATCGCCAACTCTTGGGCTACTTGTTTACCAACGAAAAGTGGAATTGACCGTCACATAATTACGCCCTCACGGCTGGGAGGGCGAGATTGTTTGGCGCGACTCGGGCGCGAACCCGCGACCCTCAGATTACGAAACGCACGCTTAACGCGCTAGGCCATGCCAGGTCCCAAGAACGTATGAGAAACAGACACATACACTTATACTGACGTTTATTTATATAGATTCAATGATAGCAATTTTTGTTTTAAATTCAACTAAAGCCATGTAAAGTATGCTGAAAACTCCATTGTCGCAAACAATAGTTCGTAATGAAACTCCTTCTTTAAAAATATCAGGTAAACTATAGAAAATTATGGCTGATACATAAAGGCATAACATTCCTGGCGATTTTGTCATCACGTTTATTAATACGGTTACTATAAAGCTCCTCTGCCTTTACTTCTAACGAAAGTTAAATATTTATAGAAATTAGATAGCTTATACGTCTGCCTTGTTTGATATATTAGAATGAATTTCTTTTTAAGTTAAAAACCGTTGAATTTATCAGACTCACAACTCATACTCGTACATTAATTTAACTTAGAAACTAAGTCGACCACAGATATAAAACGCTAAATGTGCAATCACAATATCCTTTTTTCAAAGATTCGATGGTCTTAAAAAGGACCTTTAATTATAACTCAGTAATGAGGAAAAATCATTATCACCTTGTACAGATCCTGTTGAACCTGCAGAAGAGAAAAAGGACATTTTACATTCGAACGTTTTTAGGCCCTGTTTATGCCCTCCTTTCAGCCCGCAACAGATAACAGATATAGTTTTATTCTCAAATGATTATCAGGAGTGTCTTATAGTTTCAATATATTCTAACCTTTGAACAGTGGAAATGTTCTAGGAAGTTGTATCAGTTGATGATGGCTGTTGTTTAAGGGCTAAATTTGTAGCAATTGTAGATTGTTGTTCAGTATCAAACATGTTTAGGACCATGTAATTCACTGATGAAAAGTTTAGGTTTCTCCATTTACTACCTTAATATGTGGAGTTTCTAAGTCCACCATCAACCCGAGATGAGATGTGACCTCCATCAAGCTCACCCGTAAAATTAACGACAAACTATTCTCGAAGTGGATCGTAAGTTCCAACTGATACATAAATATATATGCAAAAACGGCTCGTTTGGGTTGAGAAAATATTTTACGCAGAAGAGCGAACAACGTTTCGACCTTCTTCGGTCGACATCACTGGTATACAAACGATACTATACGAAAATAGAGACAGACCTAACTTTAAAATATGTTGTGCAATTTCAGTCAGGCGTGAGATGTGGTGAGTCAGCTGTGAAGATGTTCGTTTAGTCACTCTGAGGAAAATATTCGTGTTTGCTCTACCAGTGGGTAGCAATAACTCCATCATTGATAAGGGTAACATCTGAAATAAACGCGGCTGGATTACGTATTAATGTACAATATTCTTTAGCAAATGTTACATACGTCAACTGGGTGGCATCCATAATAGTAACACTCACAAAACTCATAGTTTTTTTCATACAGAATACATCTATCCTTCAATTAAGAATTTGTTTTTTTTGCACCATTCAGGGTGTACTTATTGTTAATCCCTTTTGATCTAATTACCGTATTCTCTTCTGTATGTGTTGTAGCCATGGTTGAGGATCAGAGCGGTGAATAACGAAGGGCTCGAGTTACTCATTAATATAATCGAAGTTCTATTGTCATGGTGTTTTACAAATAAAGTCTGATGTTTGGTATGAGTCCTTGGCAATTATCTTTGGTTATTCTGTGTAATAACTATGGGAAATATTTCTTCTATAATTTTAGCAGTCCAAAGATTTTTGAGAACACAGCTAAAGTTACAACAATAAAAAGCTTTATACTCTTTAAAAACTATTTACTTACTATCAATATCATAGACCACTTAGTAATAAATTTCATATCTTCCTTTATTAGTGTCAAAATCATATGTTTGTAAAAGATCTGTAACATCCTAAAACTGAAGAGAATAATATGATTTGGTTCTATGAACGTAAATCTTACAGCCGTCAAACTAAATTTTTCCACACCAATGAATCTTTTAAAAACATTGTTTTTATTGTTTTTTTCAAGATTTTAAAATAATATTTGTATTGATAAAATCTGAGATGGTATAGTTTGAATTTTATCTACAATTTATAGATGTTATAACAAGCTACCGATTTAAAAACCCTGTAGATATTGACCTTCTGTAGAAATGTTAGAGTAATACACAATATAACAGGAAGAGCAATGATGATCATTTAATAATACAAATCCTTTATCACAATTCGAGCAATACAAACTTAAGCCAAGTGAACCTTTCAACGGACTTTTGATCGTGCCTATAAAAAGAAAAAATACCAGAAAAACGGTCAGACTGATATTTATTGAAACGAGAATACTTGACCCTTGATATGTACTCGAAAAAATGTGTACTGTAAAAAAATCTGCAAAAATATGAAAATAATTCAAATTCCTCAGACAATTGTCTCAGACAATTCAACTCTGCTTTCTCCGTCACGAATGAAGAATCCTAAGTGTTAGTTTAAACTGAAAAGCTTAAAATAACGGCGGCAGAAAGATTAAGAAGCTTTACCGAAAATGCAAGCTCTGAGAATGGTCTTAATTAATGAACGATATGTTTGTGACTTAAAAGAAGCGTAATTTTCGGTTCTCTTCTTTCTCAATTTCGAGGAAGATGACTTTTCCATCAATCGTTCCATTATCATTTCCGTTCCGTTCGTGGTTACTAACCAAATGAACTTTAGCTCGACAATTAGAAAATATAGAAAGTTTCCTTCAGTGATTGTCTGCTATGATCATATAATTTGGTAATGTTTCGAAACTAGCAATCACGCGAACCATTTCCACTGTTAAGATTTCTTCTTCCATATTCCTAGCCCCCCAGTGGCTAAGCGAAATGTCTGCGGACGCAAAAATTCGGGTTTCGATACCCGCAGTGGGAGAGCACAGATAGCCCATTGTGTAGCTTTGTGCCTAATTCGAAACAACAACAACAACCATATTCCTAAATGTTAACATGCAACACAGATTTAACACATAAAAGTTCTCTTATTTTTTATTTTTACCTAGCTATACGTGATTCATATTTTAAGAGAGTGCAGGTATCATGTTTCAAAACGTGCTCAAAAAATGTGTTCACTGACACAATCGATAAACCATGAAAAATATTGGTATCAAGAGGAACACCTAAACGGTTTATATTTGTTCACGTTACTTCTATAAAATGAGACTCGTTTTGAGAAAATCGACCTTCGTAGAATAATTATGAGTAAAACATACTATTTTATTCCCTCGTTGTGTTACAGAGGATATCGCCGAAAATTATAATGCATTTCTAGCACGTATCTTTTGTTACGTGGTAGAGAGATCGCAGTAATAATATTTTTATAGTAAAAGATGAAATAATAAAAGTTAGGTTGTTCATCCCAGAAGTAGAACGAGTTTTCGCTTTCAACATTTCCAAGTAAATAAAATCATATGTTAATTATCCATTTTGAACCATTAAATGCAAGTACGTGAATTCTCCTTGACAACGTCAATCACGTCAACGTACGAATGAAAAGAAGCAAAACGTTAATGGTTCTGTCAGGAGTGGGATTCGAACCCACGCCCGGAAGACCGGACTGCGACCTTAACGCAGCGCCTTAGACCGCTCGGCCATCCTGACGTAATCTACATTTAAATTTTCATTTTCTCGAATGGTGGCGCCTTTTAAAGTTACCAACGTGTTGTCCGTCTCTTTCCACGTCTTTGGCTCTTTAATATTTTTGATTTCTCCAATCTCATCGATCTGTCCATAAACTACGCAGCCAGTATTTGAATCACACATGACGAGAGACTAAACAGCCGTAAGAACCTCAACAGATAGAAACTAAAAGTATCGAATAAAGAGAATTAAGAATCCTAAGATTAAGAAGGTAAACGAGTGTGGTATAAAGTTAACATCATTGGTTTGGAATAACCATTTTAATTTCTTTTAAGTTTATCATTGTCTTATTTTGGGACCTTTGATATATATATTAAAAGCTTGTTGATATACTTCCAAGAGAACTGTATAGGCTTAAATGGGAAACCTTGACACTTCCAAATTATAACTTTTTCTTTCATTAATGATGCATTAGTAGAGGTACAAATGGAATATCAGTAATCATAGAAATGATTCATGTGTTAGTTTGTTATAACTCGAAAATAAATTAAATAAAAAATGCTGGATTTACTGAAAATATCCCAGGGTACAAGTTACGGTGTGGGATCATGATATGTACCAGAGGTTTTGGAGGTGAGTGAAGAATAGGACCGACATTGCAGTGGGGAAACACTGTCTATCAGTCTTAACTTCCATTCACCAGAATCACATAAGAAATGGAGAAGCAATAGATATAGAATTAGAAATAAAAGTTAGGACAGTGAGATGTGGGCTCTCAAGCCCACAACTTCCTACATGTGAAAACAATATGGGACATGTTTTTGCACATAAAAACCACACACGTGATTTATAAAATACAATGCAACAACTGCTATGACTTCTATATTGGGGAAACGAGCAGGAAAATGGAACCCAGATTCAGAGAACACAAAAAGACACCATTGGACTTTTTTGAACACCACAAATGTAATAAGCACATTATCATAGGAGACATCCAGATGCTATGTAAGGAAACAAATGCAAAATCAAAGAAGCCATATTTATACAACAACTAAAATTAAAATTAAACCAGTATAAGGGAACAGTATACTAATTAATAATCTCACATTCAACTTACAATCCTGTACTTATTTATACTCTTGTGTCTAAGACGTGCCCATAATTGTTCAGTTACAAACTTTCTCTGTTAACCTGAAGGTTTCCTGGGAAGGTCAAAATGTTGTTCTCCACTTATCATTAAAAGTGTCAAAACTCATTATAACTCTTCTGATATACATTTTTGTTTCAGGAAAGCCTAACATTAACTAACAGTAAGAATTTAATGGTTCATTTAAGTGACTGCTCATTAATATTTTACATTGCACTAAAAATATCCCAGGGTACAAACTACAGTGTGGGATCATAATATGTATCCTAGGTTTTGGAGGTGACTGAGAAATAGGACCCAAATTGCAGTGGGGATACACCATATATCAGTTTAAATCTCCATTTAACAGTCTCAAATAATAAATAAAGAGTAGCAATAGATATAGAATTTAGAAACTAGGAGAGAGAGGTTTAGGTGCTCAAGTCCACATCTTTCCACATGTTTTTCAGTTATAACAAACAAGTATAATTAGTTAGAGGTTTAGGTTTACTGTTTTTAATGCAGTCCTTCCTTCTGATTTTCACTACTTAATTTCATTGAAATGTCTTTATTTTCACTCATACATATTAATGATTGTAATAAAAATGCTGACAGAAACAGGTTGTACATTCATGTTGCATAACTTAAAATTATATAAAATCCAAAAAAATGAAAATCAAACAAATTCAACTATTTGGAAAGACTTGAGACCTATTAGAGCAATTACTGTGATGATAAGATGATGCTTTTGAGAAAGTCTTTAATTTAAAAGGTTTAATGAGTGAACATGAATTTAGAAAATGTTTTTAACTGATAAGATCAACAGGAGAGAAGTTTTATGGAGGATTAGACACTTGTTCTGCAAATATTAAAGTAATTTGTGACACCTTTGCTATTTTTCTTATAAGAGCAAAGAAAAGTAATTAGCTTATTAAAATACACCATGATTTCAAAAACTTAAGAATGGGTTTATCATGGTGAAACATACTATCTCAGGACATTCATCTTAAGTATGGTCTTTTACTGTCTTTTTATCCTTACATTCAGACATGGGATGGCAGCAGAATTTTGGGAGTGAGTCAGCTTGTCAACTAAAATTAATCAGAATTTATCTCTGTTGGTACTAAGTTTTGTAGTTAGTGAATAATTCTCAAGATCTTGTACATATGTGAACAACTATTTCTGTCATTATCATGAAGCCAGAAACAATTGAGGAATGTTATAGAGAAAAAAGTATTTAAATGTGATTGTTTGGAAAGTTTTGAAACATTGTGTTGTGTGTTGATTTGGGGGAAGGAAGTGAGTTTCATCTGGAAGTCGAATTTTATGTTTAAGAATCAAGAGGATTTCTTGAACTTCAGTAGGTGTGGAAAAATGTTACATCATATGTATAAAAGTAATTGCATTATTAGGGCATTTGTCTCAGTTTATGATGACAGTATTTTTTGTTTATTAAATATAACCTTCCAGTGTCTACAAATAACTTGTGGTCTACGTGGAAATGACTTCAAGTTTCCCTCTTCACATTATTGTAACATGTATTTCAGTGCAACTTGCATGCTAAGCAACTGAGAGAACTGTTTAGAACTGGAAAATGTAAATGGTTAACATCAGGGAGTGTTTACATTGATTAGGTTTATGCAGTCTGATCCAAACTATGACTAAATCAATTGTCACAATAATAATAAACTAATTGCAAATAGAGATAACAACTTTCTCTATATTTGGTAATTATATTTATCCAAGTAATAAAAATGTTACTTTGTTTGCTGCTGAGCACAGCTGCATACCTGACAAATTAAATTATGAACATCAAATAATATAAAACTTTTAATTATAAATATGCTTTAATGTCTAGTTTATTAACATGCATGGATAATAAAGTTCAGTTCAATTTTGAAGATAACTTGTGAGGTGCACTTCATCTGAGCTTCGACTGTATGATTAACTCATCCCCATGATTCAGTTCTTCCATTCATGAAGTAATTCAAGTACCTCTTTGAATACTTTTGAATAAACACTATCCTTTCTTACACAAGAAGAACAGGATTGTAACAAAAAGTGAAGTGACGTTAAATAGTGTACAAATTGTGTTTGCAAGTCCATTAATAAGAATATTTTGCTTTCTCTCATCCAACTGCTCTATAATCTAGCAAATGGGATTTTTCAAAACTCTTTGGATGCTATAATTGGATCTATCTGACTTGACATTTAAAGCTGTTTGGCGTGACAAGTGGATTTACCCAATGGTGTTGAAAAAACATATCCTTATGGTGTAACAGTTGAGACACCCACATGTCCTTGTAATTTCCACACTGGTACTGGGTGCGCATACATCACTAGAAAAATGTAATGCTGTATAACACACATTTTATTATTTCCCAGTATCAATGAAATAACAAAAAACTTGTTTTGCTTTTTATAAAATTTAAACTGTAGATCTATTACTGTAATTTAAAACTTTAAGTTACGGTTCGTGTTTTTGTTGAGAATCAAAGGAGTTACATTGTATTAATTTGCAAGTGTACTGCTCTGAGGGACTTTTTTAGCATGCTAATAGTATTTTAATGATAAAACAGATTGAGCTTGTAATATGTTTAGATTACATTTCTGATTTAATATTAATGTGCTCTTTTGTTTTCACAGTTTCTAAATGAAGATGAAATGAATTCTGACTTTGAAAATTTTTGTGTATTCCAAGTGTTATAAGATATTATGTTAAATTACTATCACATTTTAAAACTATTTCACATACAATGAGGTTGTAATTTGCCTGTTTTTTTAACCATTAAAAATGTTTAATGTGATTGTTACACTACTGCTCATGAAAAGTCACAGCAAACCTGAGAATAAACTTCAGTATGAAAGTGGTTTTTCTTACATAAAGAAGACTTTTTCGTTTTTTAAGAAACAAATCTGCCATCTAAGTCCAGCTGTTACGCAGTTCCTGAAGAGTAGTAGACACTCCATGATACCATAGGAAGAACATGTATGCATTGGATTCATATAGTTTTGGAAATTAAATTTTGAAACTGTTTGAAAAATGATTTATTCTTCAATTGAAGCATAACTTCTGTAAACTAGTGTTCATGTGTACTTACATAAGGTCATGACTATTTATTTAGTAACGAGTGCATGGAGGGGTAGCACTGTTGGTTGATTAGCATGTGTCTTTGCCACTTGACACATCCTTGGAGGCCGTAGCGATCCGTGTTTCCTTGGGTCGTGCCATCACTGTTTCTTCTCTATCTGTTGTCTGGAGAAACCTGTGATCAATTGGACCTTGATGCTCTCATTGAATAGCTGCATT
Source organism: Carcinoscorpius rotundicauda (assembly GCA_011833715.1). Classification (NCBI taxonomy): domain Eukaryota; kingdom Metazoa; phylum Arthropoda; class Merostomata; order Xiphosura; family Limulidae; genus Carcinoscorpius; species Carcinoscorpius rotundicauda. The sequence continues at coordinate 85,562 of MU034047.1, read as the reverse complement.
CTCCCTCTTTAATCCTGGGTGATTTTAATCGACATCATCCCTTCTGGGTAAGCGCTGATTTTGACAGGAGGGGTCGCTCTGTAGAGCATAAGCTCTCTGGTCACAACCTTTCTATTTTCAATGCTGGTTCTTCTACTTATTTCCAAACCTCTAGTCTCTAAACTCTCAACCTGCATTGCTCTTCAATGGGCTCGTGCAATGCTCGGTGGGTAAGACTTCAGAGCCAGAAGGATTCTTGGATTAAGTTCAGAACCAGCATATCTTATACCACCTGTTCCAATGTCATATGGGAAAACATTCAAAAAGTCTGTGGGCGATATAATTCTGTTCCCCTCTCACTCTTGCCGTTTAGTGGCCAAGAAGCAACTGATACCCTGAGCATCACTGATACTCCAGCTGAAAGCTTTTGCCGGGTATCTAGTACTTTTGTTTCATCTTCCACCTTCTTTGTCATTAAGACTTGGGCAAAGCAATCATCTCTTTTATTTCGAGGCAAATACCTCTGTAACTGTAATCGTTCCTTTACACTGGTGGAACTGAAACTGGCCCTTCATCAGTCTGGCAGTACATCGGTTGGACCTGATGATATACACTATGACATGCTGTGTGATCTATCTCCTGCTTATCTTGCTATTTTTATGATTATTTGTAACCAGATCTGGCAGAAAAAGGTTTTCCTGATGCCTAGTTTCAGGCTCTTGTCCTACCTTTGTCTACGCTTGGGAGGATCCCACGATTCCTTCAAACTACTGTCCAGTTGCTTTGATGAGCTGTCTCTGTAAGATCTTAGAGAAGATGGTTAATGCTCATCTTGTTTGGTTCTTCGAATCAAAGAACCTTCTCTCACCCACTCATGGTGGGTTCCGACGACAGCTCTCCACCATGGACCACCTGATTCCACTTGAAAGATCAGTCAGAGAAGCCTTTCTCAAACAACAAGATCTTGTATCTATATTCTTTGACTTTAAGAAGGCTTATGATACAACATGGAGGTATGGCATTTTGCGAAACCTCCATATATATGGATTATGTGGCCATTTGCCATTTTTATTAAACAATTTTTTAATGGACAGGTGATTCCAAGTTTGTGTGGGTTCAACACTTTTCAGAATAAAAATTAATTTCATCACTGAACAACTCTCTTTCTGTAACAAATGGGCTTTATGTCGATCACTTTCATTTCTGATATCAGTCGTCTGAACGTAAGACATAGTGAGTGGCAGCTATAGACTGTTATAAAAACAAAGTAATTTTTCATATTTATTCTTGGATAACACTGCTGTATCCACTGGTCAGCCTGTCCCACCATGGCTTCTTACAGTCCCCAGATGTTACCTTTCTTTAAGGTCGACACTCTTGACTGGAAATACTGTCTGCTATTTGCTAAACATCTTTTGAACTATTCTTCTATTGCTATTTATACTTACAGCTTGAAATTAGGTCACTGTGTGGGCTCTGCCATGGTTTATTGTAGTTCTGTGGTTTGTCGAAGAATCCCCTCTTCAGCTTCTGTGTTCACTGCTGAACTGTACATCATTCCTCTTGCCCTGGGTTACATTAAAGATAAACAATACTTAAACTGCCAGCACTTAAATGGTCCTGGAATCACTTTATGTTGGTTCACGCTCTGTTTTCCTCAATATTCAAAACTGAATGGCCCATTTCCCTTTAACATGTGCTTTTATCCAATTTTTCTGGATACCAGGCCACATTGGTATTGACGGGAACGAGATTGCCGACACCACAGCTAAGTCTATCTGCTCTGGCTCTATCACTGCTGTACCTGTCCTATACATGGACTATGGTCCTATAATCAAGACTCGGCTCTGTGTCAGCTGGCAGTTGACTTGGAGTGAGCAACGCAAAGAAAAAACAAGCTTTTCCAAATAAAACCCTTTATTGGACTCTGGCCATCCTTCTTCCATTAGGATCGGAAAAGGAAGTTCTCCTGATACATCAGTATTTAGTTTGTGTAACACTCAGGTCACAATAAGTCACATTTTACTTTCTTTTCATCCTTATGACTCTCAACAACGTCACCAATTTAAACATGTTCTGTCCCAAGGTTTGTCCATAATGTTAGACAGAAATTACATATTTTTAATGTGGCTCTCTTTTAAAAATCACAGTTCATCTAATTTGATTTAAAATTAGGAACTAGCTGTACAATTAAATAATTCGAACTCAGGAATGGAGAGGCCAACTTCAGGTGACTAACGTTGCTGTTTGGAATATCTATTTGAACTACCTCTTACACATCCTGGCAAGTTGTTGTTATAATTTTGCTACACGTCTTTTAAAACCTTTTTATTACTTTCCTTTTTGAAAATGGCATTAACATCAAATAATTCGGAACCAGAACTGGAAAGGCCAAGTTCAAGTGAGTGACGGTGGTTTTTGTACTTATCTGTTAGTGTTCCTGGTGAGTTATATTTATTACAGTTACTCTACAGAAAGTCCTTTACAACTTGAATTACTGTAGTTTTTCTCTTAACGTTGTATACTAGATGTAAACTTTGGTTTTATGCTATTTATGTGTTTTGTGTTTTACACTTTGTTTCATTTTACCTTAATTTCCTTTTATGAATTTTACTGAATTTACTTTTAACTTTTTACTGGATGTTTGGTACAGATAGCCTAGCTGGTTTGTGCTGTAAATCAACCAATCTCTCACAAATATTGACAAAACCCCTTGCAACTTCTGATAGAGTGTCTGTATCAACAAACATATTACCACTGTGGATATTTTCTTGTGTAGTATTTTCTTTGTTACGGTACCTTCAAAAGTATACAAATGTCCAGATTTTCTCTCAGAAGCACCTTGCATCATGGAATCGTGCTTAGATGTTAGCCTCAAAACTGGTATTTTTACCATGAGTATCATGAGCCTGTGACTAACAAGTGATTCTCTTGTGCTGTTACAAAGTTTACTAGTCTTCTGTTTACTCAACTACTTGTTTCTTGTAAATCTGTTGTCATGAAAGTCCCTGGTCTCTGATTAGTGAAGACCATGCCATATGTCCATCTTAAAATATTCAGGAATTACAATGGTAACAAACATTTTTGTCAGACAATATGAATTAGTAAAAGTACTTTATTTGTTTAACACATACAGTTTAACACTCATGATTGATTCATCAGTGAAATGTTATTGGTACAGTCCATTCAAAGGAAGTTGCAATAAGAAAATCTGCATTTTGATAATAAGGAGGAATTACAGACAAATTGGGTGAGGGTATTACTAAAAAAGGAGAAAAAAACAATTGTGGATCACACTTCCATGAAAATGGAATGTAAATAGGGCATTTAAATGGAAAATCTTTTAGTTTTCATACTTTTTAAGGGTTTACAGTGTTTCTGAGACTTTTTGATCAGACATTGAAAATAGAGGGATAAGGATTCAAAATATACAAAACATTAATTGTGATATGTTTTGATACTGAAAGGGAACGTGTTACCGTAAAATTAAGAACAGGGAATTTTAGGTGTAATTGATCTGTTCATTTAGTGTTCAGTCTCTGAGGTGCCTTTCAAGATGAAAATTTTAGTTAGAGTTATTCCGGTAGAAATTATTTATACTCTTTACTCTTTCCCAACTACAGTTGATGAGTAGAAAGAACCAAAATATTTAGAGTTGTAATACTTCATTTACAATTCTTATCTAACCACAAAATATATAGTTTTTCAAAAACTGTTTAAAAATCTTCAAAACCTTTTATGACAGTAGTTTCACTTTAACTTTATTCATTTATTATAAGTACATAAATAATCTGTCAGTTTGTTTTCGTTGATATGCATGTGTAAGTAATCACTGAATTATGAAATTTAAACTCTTAAGGGTGTTGAATATTGGTGTAATTACTGGAATCTTCTTTATCGTTAAAACTTTCGTTCTTGAGAACATTTGCACGAGTTATTGAAATGTACTTTTTAAAAAATATTCTTTGTGTAAAAGGTGTAACTTGTAGTAATATTCTTACAGCAGTGTTGGTATTATAAGTACTTATCACATTTTCAAACAATTATCCCTTTTTATGCATTTGTTGACAGCATAATAACTTTATTACACCCCTGTTTCAAAAGTGTGAATTAGTTATCTTTGTGTTTGTACTTATTAAAACATTTCTTAGAATTCTTGCACCATTATCAGCAGCACAGTGGTATGTCTGTGGAGTTTTAATGCTAGAAAATTGGTTCAGTGTTCTGATACACTTGGTGGGTAAAATAAAGAAAGCCTATTGTGTATATTTGTGGCTTTGGCACTGATCAACCACTGTCTTGGAAGAGGTATGTTTATTGTAAAAGTTTTGATGAACATGACTCAAAATAATACATCATTCATGCAGTATAAATCCAAAAGGTTTAGTGGCTTATTATGTGGCTTATAACATTTTTTCTCTTAATTTTTCTATGTAGAGAAGTTTTAGAGGGTATCTTAACTTCCTGGGTGCAATTTACATAGACTGAGAAAGGAATAATTATTCTTTTGTAAAGAAATGGACAAAATTTTATTTGGGACAATTATTTTCACAAGTTACTTTCTCGTAAAACAAAATAGGTTGTACAAAAAGGTCTGGTTGCTTTTACATTTAAAAGTGCAGAGTAATACACACCAATTATACCAATCTTAAAATTTCAAGTACATTCTCTCCTCCTACATTGGTGTGACTTTATCGTACTTTCAACTTGTATTTTAGTTGGCCAGTTTAAAATATATATATATATTACATTCTTCTACACGTAGAAATGTCTCATTGATATTGTCAGCTACATCTTTATAGGCCCGGCATGGCCAAGCGCGTTAAGGCGTGCGACTCGTAATCTGAAAGTTACAGGTTCGCATCCCTGTTATTCCAAACATTCTTTCCCATTTCAGCCATAGGGGCATTATAATGTGATGGTCAATCCCACTATTCGTTGGTAAAAGAGTAGCCCAAGCAGTGGGTGGTGATGACTATCTGCCTTCCCTCTAGTCTTACACTGCAAATCTAGGGATGGCTGGCACAGATAGCCCTCGAGTAGCATTGTGCGAAATTCAAAAACAAACAAATAAACATCTTTCTAATGTAAGTAATCAATGGACACCATCACACCAGTACTCTAAAATGCCTGTAGAATGAGTTTTATGAGTGCTTGTTGGATCTTTCACCAAATCTGTTATGGTGTCCACTATTTTGGGGCCACTTTTGGTCCTTTTTATTTTATTTTTTACCAAGAAGTTTATACTTTAGAATTTGAATCCTGATGCTGTGGCATTGTCTGCACTGTTAGTTGTTGTTTATTTATATAGACAAGCTCACAATAGCGTCATGTGGTCCTATTGGTTGCTGTCATTACATTACTTTAATTTTAATCACCTTAGATTAGTGATATTACACATGCAGTAATGTGACATTGTTGAACTATATTGTTGTATACAGACAAGATATAACTGAGATATTAAAATGTTAGATTATGTGACAGTTAAATAAGAATTTGAAATGTTTTTTTCATTTTTTTAAATACTGAAAAAAGAAACAGGATTTGAAACATTTGTGCATCCTATTCAGTCTCGTATCTTCTGGCAGAAGTACAATGTGAAACTGAAAAGAACAGGTGAATTCCTTCAAACATATCTTATTTCATGCCTTCAGTAGTTTATCCATTGATTGGGTGTTTTTTTTCCATAACTTTTCAATACTTTTTAACTGGACATAATAAGTACTGAAATGAGCAAACTACTTGGGTATAATTCTTCTTGAATAGCTGTTTGACTGCCAAGTAAACACCAAAATAGCTGTAAGAGTATTCTTACTATAACTTTTAATAATGTATGTTAATTTTCACAAAATTTCACAGAGTATTACCAAACATTACAATAATTTTGCACACAAAATATCAGTTTCTTTTTTAATTAAAGATTTGTGAATTTTCTCTTTTGGAATATTCATTATTCAAGTTAGTTATACAAAGTGATTTTTATTTTAAGATTAAAATAATTTTCTTTACTGAAAATTGTCAAATTTCATTTGCATAATCATTGTAACATCTTAAGTAACTATTAAATGTTTTTATAATAAAAAGTGTATTTTAGCTGTTCGTTTCTCTTGCTTAACGTCATGTAGGGGATTGTTTGATTCAATTGACTTTGTAACTGCCATAAGAAATCAGATATTCTAAATTACCCTTATTTTTTCACTCTAGAACATCTGCAACTTGAAACAGAATACCACAAATGTTCACTCTAAATATCTTAAATCTTGATAGGTGATACATTTATTTGAATTTACTAGGTTTTGCTTTATTGGTGTTCTGACAGTGTCTGACTAATAATACTGACACACAAGTGATACATGTGCAACTCGTTACTGTAACGAATACTGTAAAACCAACCTTTACAAAGTACAAATATAGTAAATAATGACCTCTATTACTTACGAGGGTTTATCTTTTACTTTTGTGTCATACTTGTTAATGCTTGTAAAGTTCACGTGCAGAGAATGTAACAATAATAACTTGTGCTGGTTTCATATATGTGTTTTGAAGTGACAAAAGGTTGGAAATTACCAACACCACAAAACTTTTCACACAATTATAACTGTTGATTTCACTTGGTTTGACAAGTGTTTTGTAACATCTTGATTTTCATGCATACCATGTGATCATTTTTCACTGCATTTACACTATCTTATAGCAAATGAGGATATGATTGTATCAGCATGGGTTGTTATGGTTTTTTAAATAAAATAATGGATCAGTACAGTAGGACATGCATCAGTAATAATTTTTTGTTCTGTTAACGCAATAAATATATCTAAGGTTTTTAGTATTTAAAAGTATATTTACCAACAAATAAAGTATGGGCATAAAATTCACTCTTGAAAAAAGAAACACAAAAGGGACATTTTAGTTATTTTAAAGAAAAATTCATGGAATAACGTTACAAGCTCAGAGTATGTGATGTTACACGTGTTAAGACACTGATTGTCAAACCAAAATGACAATAAAAGTTGTGCACTTTGAAATCGGAGGAAAACATCGGATTTTTCGCCAAAACGCATTCACGTTTAATATATTTGTTTGAGAGATCTGCATGTTCTGCAAGTGCAAAATGTGGAAAATTCCAATAAAAGTGACGGGTTCTCGGTTTCCACAGCTCAGTGTTACGCCAAGACTGATTGAAGCACAACGCAACGACACCATTGGTCACTTGGAAGCAGGCGAATCTCAATCAGATGTTGCCAGAGCTGTGAATGTCCACCCATGCACCATCAAAAGGCTATGGAATCATTACCAACAACAAGGATCAACTTGTGACTGTCCACGATCTAGCAGACCTCGTGTGACCACGCCCGCACAAGATCGCTACATCCAGTTACAAGATGTCTTCCTTTTCGTAGGCCAGAAAATGACTTTGTACTTTTGTTGCAAGAAAACAACTTAGTCTTCATACCATGGCAACTACGCACATTTGCCTCACACACTGTATATTTTTTACCAGCTGCACAATTCCCAATTTGTTTGGTTCACAAAATAACTTTTATATTCAGCATCAAACATAAAACACTTTTTGATGGGCAAAATCATGCAATAAAATTTCATCTGAACTACAGGAAAGTCAGATAAGACAGAATGTAATGATATATAATTACATTACTAGAGGCACTGACATGTGCAAATTTAACATTTTGAACACATTGTTTTTAGCCTTTCAAAGCCAAGTTATTTTCAAAATATTGTCCAATCTGTTCGTTAATGCAGAAATTTTTTCAAAAATCTTTGTTGTTCAAGGACAATGATTTAGAGTCTTTCAAACAGGGAAATATAAAACTGGAATTTAAGATGAAATCTAATTTTCTGTTTCAAAAAAGGATAATCTTAAATTCAAAGTAATACAATACATATATATATATTGTTTAATCACAATAGTATCTCTGCAGTTTTGTCAACCCAAGTGCATACCCACATTGGGCATTTCAAAACTTAAGTAATATTTATAATTCCAAATAGTTCCAACAGTATTTATTACAATATTTTGTAAACAATGTTTTTTTTTCTGTAGCATTTATTTTGTGTAATTCACAAAATACTGCATTTTGTTCACACCCTTTCACAACTGAAGAACAGACCACAGATCTGGGAATTTTTTTAAAGAATTTTTCTAAATGTTCTTGTAATTCCTGAAAAAATGGTACAGTTTGAAATTATATATATTTAAAGGCATGGATTTTTTTTTGTATGACAAAACACCAATAAAGCCTGGTTAAAAATTGAGAGTGACCATTATTAAAATATTCCAATTTGTATAATGTGAATTAAATTCATATTTATTGAATAGAAAAGTTGTGCTGATGAAGAATCAACATTGTCCATCAATATAGTTTTCCCAAGAGGTTTATAAACTGTGTATTACAACAATTTAACCAATACAGAATAATTAAAAACATTAAAAAACACTGCATGCAACAGCAGGAATGTCACACAAATCAACATAAGGGGTTGTGTGCATCATTAGTGAAAAATGTGTGAAAACCACTCCTCTATAGACTACATAGAGATTGAATTAACTACTTTTTGCTGAAGTCAATTAATTTACAGATTTTTACATACAAACTAGCTAGGGAATTGTATGGAAAAGTAACACACAAAAATCATTTACTTTTCAGAAATTAAAACGTAGATACAGGAAATCCTTGACATTTATTGCAAGTAGTATACTTCCAACTTACCAATTGGTTAAAAATGCTTTCAACATGAAAGCCATATTTTAGATTTAATATAATTTCTGAGTTCTTGTGAATCTGTAAAATTCCAAATAGAAGCATATAAAACCACACACAAATTACGTTTGTGAACTTATATTCAAAAGGACAAATTATATACTATGCATTTATTTGTATTATAAGGAATAATAGAATACACAGAGACAATTCCAGGTAAGTTTTATTCTATAAACTTACATGAATCAGAGGAAACTTGCCAATAACTGTTAAAACAAGAATCTGTATAAAGAACTCTAAATGTACAATATTTCACTTCAAGGATCAAGAAAGAAGGAACTGGTGAAGCAGATGAAAGAGAAAGCTGAGACAATGAAAAGCAAAGGAACTGTGCAATCTACTTGATACAACATGGGACTCCAAGGTGTCTGGGTGCCCACCAAATACCACACAACAAAATAAAAATGTCTGATATTGTCATGTGAAATCAAAAATTGAAAATTAAGTTTATTGCATAGAGGGAATCAGCTGCAATAGGGGATGTGTTACACTGCTATTGGTGGGGGTTGTTGAATGCTAATTCGCACAGTCAAACACAACTGGGCCGTGTGACACACATATTGTAATTAGATAGTAATTCAAAGCTCGTAACCGAAAATAAAATTATTATCTTTTTTATTCTAGCAAGAACAATATAAGATCTTTCATCTCTTTAACCGTTCTTTAAATCAAACTATAAGTTGTCTAGGAAATTTATATTTTCCACGGTATCTTTTGTAAAAATTTATCCGATTTACTTCAGTTCACGAACTCAATTAATCTGTCTAAAACGTCTAATGTATGAATGTATAACACGGTTGCGAACTGGACATTTTCTGAAATAATTTTCAAAAAGTGCTTTCATATCGAAATAGGGAACGACCTGAACGTATAGTTTAAACATTAACGATTTTACTGAAAGTGATTTATTTTTACTATATTTGTCATAAAACCTTCACTATGCCACACAATCATCGTTAAATGCATATTTCTACATAAACTTTCTCTTATTCTTCATATTTTCGCAAGATAAAAAAGGTGTTTATTCACGCAAACAACTGAATTGTGTGTACTGAGAGAAACACCGAGAATGACAGTTTGTAATTGCTGTTCTCGTTACATGTGAAAACTGATGTCTTTTGTTACACTTCGTTTCTAAAAATCTTCGAAGAATATTTTGAGGAAACAGCTTTTCTATCATTGATTTTCTCCAAACAGAAAAGGTTCTAAAAGTATGTGATATATCGTTTTGAGGAACGATCTGAGAAGTACTAAAATTTTTATTCTTGAACGAAACATATCATTATCAAATTTCTCTTTTGAATTTAGTTTGCACATACATACATAGCGAGATTTTATTTCAAACCACATGTCGAAAGTACGGCGTCAAAGAAACGTAATCGTTTCTTCGTAGGCCGTTTGCAAACTTCCAAAGAACATGTTCCTCGTACACTTGGAACCGATATTTCCGACACAAATAGCAGGATTTCTCGTTTCTAGCCTTAGAAAAATTAATTTTTGAACGTAACGAGGCAAAATTCAAAGATCTTAAGTTGGAACCAATTCCTGATAAATCAGACTGCTTTCTTGACGCATGGACATCATCTTCTCATTTTTAAAATTTGATTGAAATTTTAAGTGATCGTGCAAAAAGTGTGATGTTTGTGAAGTCGAATTGGTCAGTCAGACACGTGTTATCACGATTCATCCGCATGACTTCTGTTTAATAACTTTTTTTTCCAATGTTTTCGGTCTCATACAACCCAACTCTTCTTTCCCCGTTACGACTTCACAAAAATCACGCTTATTGCAGGATCATTTAAAACTTCAAAGAAAATTGATAATTAAGAACACGATGGCCATGCGTCAAGGAAGCAATCTAATTTTTGAGGAATTGGTTTCAACTTAACCGTTCAAACACTTTAAATTTTGCCTCATTACCTTCAAAAATTAATTCTTCTGAGGCTAGAAACGAGAAAACCTTCTATTTATATCGGAAATATCAGTTGCAAGTGTACGAGGGATATGTTCTTTGGAAATGTTACTGTGCAAATTATGGGATTCATAAATCAAGTCGCCTGCCTCGGAACAACGTCAACAGTGGTTTTGGCAATTTAAATGAAATTACCAAGAGATTGTGTCTTTACTTGTTTTAAGCAAGATATACTTTAGAATAAATGAAGTATACAGTCAGTGGTTTGCTGGTGATTGTGTAAGTTGGATTATATTTCTTGTTAATTTCGTGTTATATGTTATGCTTTAAAAATATTTCAGTGAAAAATTTTTCATCATTGATCTGTGTAAAGGAGATTACAAAATCAGTATGGTTATTTGTAGTGAGAAACTTGGATTGTATTTTTCTGTACTAACTGTGTATTTGAGGAAAAGTGTGAAATGTTACTGGTTTGGTGTATTGTTTCTCTTTGGAAACTGAACAATAGAATTACACTTGATTTTGCATGTTTTATGTTCTTCATAACTTGGGGTTAAATTATATTGTTAAAAAGTTTTGTTTCTACATAAATAGATGTCATTAGAGAAAAATGTACTGATTTTACAAATGTTAAATTCTTATGATACCAAGAGAATATTTTTCAGAAAACTGTACCTAAAGAAAGTTAAAGCTTTGAAACAATCCTTTTCATAATCTATTATATTTGAAAGCTGCTGTACTTATTTTTATAATTTGTTACAATTCCTATGATAGAATATTTTAAAATTTGTGCAAATTGCTGGTAATGTACATTGAAAAGTTTGAACATAAAGAATAGATTTATTGGGCAAGTTTGTTCATTCTTAGTTTTTAAAACAAGTTTAACATTTTGACATATGTGAAAATCATTAAATAATTTTTTTTGCTAGTACAGTTTTAAGAATTTCTAAAGGGACTAACCAAAAAAGCAATTATTTTAAAAATATTAACATTATGGCATATCTGAATTCGTAGAATATGGCTTACTATACGCTTTATTGGAGAAAATGTTCCTATTTTGTTTGTGGTTATAATATTTGTTGAATTTAGAATTTGAATGGAACCTAAAATTTGTGATTTAAATACTTTTGATTATCAGTGTCTTAGAAAAACAAATATGCATTATTGTTCAAATGTTTGTAAAAATAGCCTTTTGAGAAAACATATTTAACATGAAATAGCTTTTATTGGTTTTAGTTATTTCTATCCTGAGATTTTAGGTCTATTTTAAAAACAATAGGGGAGATTATTTCTTACAAGAAATAATCAAATTATTTAGCTGAACAGAATCAAAAATAATAGAAAAAATTGCTAATAAATGGAATTGCAGTATTTGTTTCTGAGAAGGTTATTAAAACTGGACAAATGTAAAGTTTTTCTTTAGTTTCTGCAGTTAAGGTATGCATTTAAAAAGAAAGGTATACAAATAACATAGTATTCTTGGGCCTTTGATGGAGAATATTTTGTTTCCGTTTTCAGTCTCTTGTTATTATAATTTGTAAGTTGTTGGACATATTACCATACAGCAATAGTGAAGATTTCAATAACAATCGCACCTTTAAAAAATATGTGAATTTGCACAGAAAGGCTCAGCAAGGTTACAGCTGTTACACTCTTTTAGGGTAGGAATGATTTTTTGTATGAAAAAACTTATTTTTATCGTGTTTATAAACTAGATTTTAACGACAGTAAGCTGTTTATTTTCTACTAATGTCAGTACAAATTGTACCCAAGTGGTAACGTGAACATGATAATAGCCACTAATTTTAAATTAATATTTTAAAAATAAATTATAAAGGTAGTATGGCATACTTTTAAAACAGTCTACATTTTGTAATTTTAAAATATTTACAACAGAATCAGAGATGATAAAATAATTGTATCTTATCCACAGTTGGTTTATTAAAATGATTTGCATATATTTATTGTCAATGGCTTTGTTTAATGACATTAAATGCTACAAGTATGTGTAGTTTTTTTAAACTTACAATAATAGCTGTATATATATATTTGAATGTTTTTCACTTTTGTTTTTATAACTGTTGTTACAAAAGTTAGAAACGCTATAGAAGAGAAACCTAAAATATATGGGTAAGTGAAGTCAGTATGAACATAAGCTGTAATTTATCTTTGCATAAAATTGTAGTTTATGGTTATACATACATATTTCACTTACCATATATTGTGTTCAGTTGGTTCATCACTTACCCATATTTTGTGTTTAGATGGTTTCGATCATCATGAAATAACACTTATTTTTATTATTAATTTTCCTAAAAATAAGTTACAACACATTTTAGGTTTTATTTATCATAATAAAATAAGTCTGAAATAGAATTCATATTAACTTTTCTTTAGAACTTTTTCAAATATTAAATATTCCAGTTAGGCTTTGTTTTGTTTCTAAATACTTAAATTATACTTTGACTTTGTGTGTACCTATGTAATCCATGGAAATGTTAATTACACTTGTGTATTAGCATCCTATGTATATAATAATCTGATTATACGAAAAATTAAATGAGGTGAGAAGAACACATTTAAGTTATTATTTAGTTGTTTTTAGTGTTGAACATGAAAACACTTCTGTGTTATGTAGTACAGTTTATATCATAATTTTCAGCAGGTAGAGCAACATATAAATAAAATTCTGAAGTGCTGTTGATTTGTATTTATCTTGCTATTTTGAAACATCACATGCTACAATACAACAGTCATTTTTGTATCAAAATTTATCCAATATACACGTTTCTGTGTGTTCGTACTTTTATTTTGTTGTCTGTTAACTTTGTATCTAAATACAGTGAGTGAGTGTAGGAAATAAGTAATAGAGCGCCTTAGCAGCGTGTACTGTACGAATTTCATAAATATTGTAGTGCTTCTTTCACCATCAGACATAAAGCACTTGTGAAGTTCAGATTCATAAATTTACAACACTTTCTAAAAAATTCAAAACTGAATTATTTTTGTAATGGCATTGGCTAAAAAAATACCATATATTGATTGAATGCATTACCTTAGATCATAGGTCATATTATATTTCTCTTGGGCATGCTGAAAACTAACAACTCAAATACTGAGGACGATCAGTCAGTGAATGCCATGAAGCTGAAACTGTAGGTTCTCTTGGAACATACAGCAACCATTTCTTAATTCCGTATGCCAAGGTCAAGATTAGAACTACTGGTTCCATATCTCTGTGATCTCTACATACGCAACAAAAGATGTGTGCTGGAAATATAGTACAATGTCAGATGATTTCATTCATGACACAATCAGGGGAAAAATAATATATAACGGAACTCTTTGTCAGGAATTTTTCATTCACCTTTTTTAAAAATTTCGATCATCAATTGACTAAGTCAATTCTTACATTTTCATTTAAGATAAATTAACTTAAGCTCTCTGTTTATTCGATACTTTGATTTTCTATCTATTGAGGGTCATGCGGCTGTTTAGTATCTCATCGTTTGTCACTTAAATGACGTGTAGTTTATGTACACAGCGATAAAATAGGAAAATGAAAATTATTAAAGAACAAAATATGTGGAAAAAGATGGATAACACGTCCTTAACTGGTGAAGGCGACACCATCATAAGAGATGTAAATTTCATTGAAAGGACGTTAGGATAGCCGAGCGGTCTATGATGCTCGTTCAGGGCGCATTCCGGTTTTTAGGGCGTTTGTTCGAGTCCCACTCCTGACAGAAAATGATATTTACATCTTCATTTTCGTACGTTTACGTGACTCAAGAAGTGAAGAAAAATTGAGGTACTTGTATTTAATTAAGGTTGAAATGGGACAATAATCATGTGAATTCTTCTAAAGAAAAGTGTTAAAAGCGAAACCTTGTTTTACGTATGGAATGGACAAATATAATTTTGATTATTAAATGTTTTACTATCAAAATATAATTGATATCTCTACAAACGAAAGAAAAAGATGTGTGCTTGAAATACAAAATAATTTCAGGTGATAAACTTTATGACACAATCAGGGAGAAAATAGTATATTTTACTCAATAATTCAACGAAGGTCGATTTTCTGGAAACAAGTCATAAATTTCTTATCGCCTCACTCTATAGAAGTAACATGAACAAACCTAAACTGTTTGTAACATTTTTATAGTTTGGCGATTTGATCAGTAAACACGTTATGACACATAATACTTCTACTCTATTAAAATATGAATCACGATTATCTACGTAAAAATAAAGAATAAGAGAAGTTTTATGTGTCAAATCTGTGTTGTATGTTAAAATTTAGGAATATAGAAGAAATAACTAGAAACAGGGGAAGTGGTTTGCGTGATTTCTAGTTTGCACCAATCTTAAATTATGTAAATATAAAAGATAGTCACTAAAGTATTTTCTATTTCTTATAGCCGAGCTAAAGTTCATTCTGTGAGTAACCACAATGGTACGGAAATAATGGAATGATTGATAAAAAGGTCTTCCTCGAAAGAAACAAAGAAGAGAACCGAAAGTTAAGATTCAGTAATGTCGACAAACCCACTTGTTAAGAATTTTATATGCAAAAAACGGCTCGTTGGGTTGAGAAAATATTTAAAACAAAAGGTCGAAACGTTGTTCGCTCTTCTATTTAAAATATTTTCTCAATCCAAACGAGCCGTTTTTTGCATACGAAAGTTAAGATTGTTTTACGTCAGAGAAACGTTATTTACAATTTGTTTTGGAATTTCGCACAAAGCTTCTGCTGGGCTATCTGCACTAGCCGTTTTTAATTTAGCAGTGTAAGACAAAAGGGTAGGCAGCTAGTCATCACCGACAACTCTTGGGCTACTCTACCAACGAATAGTGGGATTAACAATCAATTTATAACGCTCTACGGCTGGGAGGGCGAGCATATTTGGCGCGAACCCGCGACCCTCCGATTACGAAGGGCGCGCCTTAACGCGCTAGGCCATGCCAGGTCCCAAGAACGTATGAGAAAAGACACATACACATATACTGACATTTATTTTGATAGATTCAATGATAGCATTTTTTTAAATTCAACTAAAGCCCAGTTGAGTATGCTGAAAACTCCATTGTCGCAAACAATAGTTCGTAATAAAACTCCTTTAAAAATATCAGGTAAACCATAGGAAATTATGGCTGATACCTAAAGGCATAATATTCCTGGCAGTTTTGTCATCACGTTTATTAATACGGTTACTGTACAGCTTCTCTGCCTTTACTTCTAACGAAAGTTAAATATTTATAGAAATTAGATAGCTTATACGTCTGCCTTATTTTATATATTAGAATGAATTTCTTTCTAAGTTAAAAACCGTTGAATTTATCATGACTCACAACTCATACCCGAACATTAATTTAACTTAAAAACTAAGTCGAACACAGATATAAAACGTTAAATGTGCAATCATAACATCCTTTTTTTAAAGATTCGATGGTCTTAAAAAGGACCTTTAATTATAACTCAGTAATGAGGAAAAATCATTATCACCTTGTACAGATCCTGTTGAATCTGCAGAACAAAAAAAGGACATTTTACATTCGAACACTTTTAGGCCCTGTTTATGCCCTCCTTTTAGCCGGCAACAGATAACAGATATAGTTTTGTTCTCAAATGATTATCAAAAGTGTTTTATAGTTTCAATATATTCTAACCTTTGAACAGTGGAAATGTTCTAGGAAGTTGCATCAGTTGATGATGGCTGTTGTTTAAGGGCTAAATTTGTAGCAATTGTAGATTGTTATTCAGTATCAAACATGTTTAGGACCATGCAATTCGCTGATGAAAAGTTTAGGTTTTTCCATTTACTACCTTAAGGTGTGGAATTTTTCAGTCCACCATCGACCCGAGATGAGATGTGACCTCCATCAAGCTCACCCGTAAAATTAGCGACAAACTATTCTCGAAGTGGATCGTTAGTTCCAACTGATACATAAAGATATATGCAAAAACGGCTCGTTTAGGTTAAGAAAATATTTTACGCAGAAGAGCGAACAACGTTTCGATCTACTTGGGTCGACATCACTGGTATACAAACGATACTATACCATAAAAGAGACAGACCTAACTTTAAAATATGTTGTGCAATTTCAGTCAGGCGTGAGATGTGGTGAGTCAACTGTGAAGATGTTCGTTTAGTCACTCTGAGGAAAATATTCGTGTTTGCTCTACCAGTGGGTAGGAATAACTCCATCATTGATAAGGGTAACATCTGAAATAAACGCGGCTGGATTACGTATTAATGTACAATATTCTTTAGCAAATGTTACCTACGTCAACTGGGTGACATCCATAATAGTAACACTCACAAAACTCATAGTTTTTTTTCCATACAGAATACATCTATCTTTCAATTAAGAATTTGTTTTTTCTTGCACCATTCAGGGTGTACTTATTGTTAATCCCTTTTGATCTAGTTGCCGTACTCTCTTCTGTATGTGTTGTAGCCATGGTTGAGGATCAGAGAGGTGAATAACGAAGGGCTCGAGTTACTCATTAATATAATCGTACACGTGCAAATAACGTTGATGTATATAAGGGTTATTTACACTGGTTTACAAAAAAATATTTTTTGTCTGAGGCGAGAATGTGAATAGGTGTTTTTTACTAATTTTGGTGTGCTATATTCAAATTTATAAACAGTTTTGCTCTACCACCTCTAGTTTTCTGGCTTTTAAATAGTCTCATTCTAGTATATACAGAGTATATACGTGCTTATTTCAACAGTTGCGGCAGCTTATTACAGAAAAAACAGGATAGATAAAGAACATTGACGGAATAAATATACTTGGATGACACAATGTACACAATTTATAGTACCGCAGACAGTTGGAAGTGTGTTTTCTTAGATGATCAGGTGTATTTTGTCTCCGGGATGTCACTCAAGAGCATCCAGCAGAAGTCTCCCATCATGCTGGGGTTCCACTTGCCTTGATAGTTGCTCTTCATCTTCGTAATGTCTTGGTGGAATCTTTCTCCGTGCTCATCACTCACTGCTCCAAGGTTTGGAAGGAAGAAATTGAGGTAGGAATGGAGAAAATGAATTTTGAGTGACATTCGGCATCCCAGATCCTCATAAGTCTTCAGCAACTTCTCAATACAGGCTTGGTAATTTGTTACGCGTGTGTTACCAAGGAAGCCACTACAGACTGATTAAAATGTTTCCCATGCTCTCAGTTCCTTTAAGGTAAAAAGCTCCTCAAAAGCAGTATCATTCAGCACTTCTCGGATTTCAGGTCCGAGAAAGATGCCCTCTTTGACCTTAGCAGCACTGAGACCTGGGAACACAGTAAACAAGTGTTGGAAGGCAGCACCATTTTTGTCCATGGCCTTCTCGAAACTCTTCATCAAATCAAGCTTGATGTGAAGAGGAGGAAGAAGCCTCTTCTTCATGTCAACCAGAGGATTCTCCTTGACGCTGTGTTTGCCAGGAACGAAAGTGCTTCTAGACCCCCAGTCTTTCTGCTTGTAATGCTGGGATACAGCTAGACTATCCCAGAGACAGAGAAAGCATCAGTACTTTGTGAAGCCCATTTGCATACCCATAAGAAGACCAATGACCTTGAGGTCCCCACACAGACTCCACTGGTATTAGGTTGTACTTAACAGCTTCTAAAAGAAACTCCATATTGTCATAGGACTCCTTTAGATGGACAGAGTGTGCAGTAAGAAAGCTGGGATATTTATTCCAGTTGTGCAGAAGCACAGCCTTGAGACTTCGCATGGAAGAGTCTATGAAAAGACGCCAGTCTGAAGGATTATGTGGCAAACCAAGGAAAGTGAACAAGCCAGGTACATTTGTGCAGTATCACAGCTTGTTTTCCATGTCGAAAAAGAAGCAAGGTCTTTGTTCCGATTACTGAAACTGGTGATCCTTACATCTTCCTTGACTAGGTTCCACTGTTTAAGCCGAGAAGCCAAGAGCTCTGACTGCTGTTTTGACAGATAAAAATCACGAGCAAGGTCATTCAGGTCTTCTTGCGTGATCCATTGGGGCTCGTTGCCACTTGTTCCTGAATAAGAAGAGTCAATATCTTCGGAAGAGATTGACTTGGCAGAATCTTCTCTTGAAGGCATTTCTTCATCTGATGAGGAAAGAAGATTCTTATTTACTGGAGGTGTTGGGACAGGAAGATCATCTGAATGGGGAACGGGTCTCATAGCAGATGGAAGGTTGGGATATTTGATCATTTTTTCTAGAAGATGCATTGAAACTAGTTATATTTGTTAGACAAAAATAACAATCATCTGCATGGGTTCGTGGCTCTCTCCAAACCATCGGGACTGCAAAGTTGAAAGCCGCTTTCTTGCCATTAAACCAAGCAGTTAGTCCATTGTAGCAGGGTTTACAACAGACGTGTGGAGCCCAAGATTTGTCCTCATCACCAATTTTACAGTCAAAATAATGAAAGTAGGCAGTTCTGAGGAGGGAAGTTATGGTTCGACGCTGTGCAACTGTCGTGAAGTCCCACACACGTCGCAGAAAGAATTGGCCTTGTTGAGGCATCCTCGGTGTTTTGACGAGATTGAAGCTATTGGGGAATCTGAAAAAACAAATTAAAATTAAATCATATGTAAGGCAATAATAATTATGTGCGTCGTTGGAAATTGTAAAACAAATATTTTCCCAAAAGATTGTGTAACACAATTGTCGAGGGACACCAACCTCCTGCTTGACTGCCAGTGCACTACTGGCTGTTGATTGAGACGTGTTGGCTACGCTTAACTGCCAAAATCCGTCTTGATATATAGCTATATATATATATATATAATGTAATGCTATCACTTACATTTATTGCATAATGACTAAAAAAGAAGACATAAGTCTCACAATATTAGAAATTAACCCTAAATGCATATACACCTTTATGTACAGTATGTGTACAAAATGTACAGTATGCATATCTAAAAAACTAGAGGTGATGAGTAAAAACTGATTTCAAATCTGATTTCAGCACCCCAAAATTTCGTTGAATCAGCTATTTTTGTGCTTGCCTCAATTTCTTTGTAAACCAGTGTTATTATACCTTGAAAAACATCTTGTTCTTGAATTAGATAAAGTACTCACAGAATATGTCGATATAAGAACGGTAAATGTGAATAAAAATGAAGAAAAGACAATTTTAGTTATCGGTTGGTTATGTTTTAAATACGTATAAAAATTAAATGACAAAACATCTTAATATTTGATGTTAGATATGAAAATAATTCCTGTACATCTGTTTTTATCAAGCAAAGATTTAACTTTCCTCCCACTATTATGGGAAAAACAAATTCTTAATTGAAGGGTAGATGTATTCTGTATGGACAAATTATGAGTTTTATGAGTGTTTCTATTATGGATACCATTTCAAAATATCTTTTCGAAGTACTATTGTCATGGTGTCTTATAAATAAAGTCTGATGTTTGGTATGAGTCCTTGGCAATTATCTTTGGTTATTCTGTGTAAAAACTATGGGAAATATTCCTTCTATAATTTTAGCAGTCCAAAGATTTTTGAGAACACAGCTAAAGTTACAACAATAAAACTGAGATTATTAATGATTCTGATCTTGAGGTATTACATCTACACCAACAATGACACTTAGCTAAGAGCAGTTTTTGCTTAACGTCAAACAAACAAGCTTTATACTCTTTAAAAACTATTTACTTACCATCAATATCATAGACCACTTAGTAATAAATTTCATACCTTCCTTTATTAGTTTCAAATCATATGTTTGTAAAAGATCTGTGACATCCTAAAACTGAAGAGAATAATATGATTTGGTTCTATGAACGTAAATCTTACAGCCGTCAAACTATATTTTTCCACACCAATGAATCTTTAAAAAACATTGTTTTTATTGTTTTTTTCAAGATTTTGAAATAATATTTGTATTGATAAAATCTGAGATGGTATTTTTAAATGTTATAACAAGCTACCGATTAAAAAATCCTGAAGATATTGACCTTCTGTAGAAATGTTAGAATAATACACAATATAACAGGAAGAGCAATGATGATCATTTAATAATACAAATCCTTTATCACAATTCGAGCAATACAAACTTAAGCCAAGTGAACCTTTCAACGGACATTTGATCGTGCCTATAAAAAGAAAAAATACCAGAAAAACGGTCAGACTGATCTTTATTGAAACGAGAACACTTGACCCTTGATATGGACCCTAAAAAATGTGTACTGTAAAAAAAATCTGCAAAAATATGAAAATAATTCAATTTCATGAAAATACTTTCCCCTTCTTCACTCTATATAATCATATAACTTGTTATTGTCTTTCCAGCTTGTAAGTTTTATGATATGTCAGTGGCCCAGGGTAAAAGTACTGAAATCTAAACTGTAAACAAGCCTGTCTCTCTGATTTACCCATTTTACTAGAAAAAAGAAATAGTGAGTTTAATTCCCACACGAAAACAACAAATATACATGTTAATTCAAGCTTCATAAAACATAAATATATCAATAAAGGGTCAATGTGCTTACAAAGTCAAAATCACTTTTTGTATTTCATTACAAAAGTAGATAATGTTTGTTGCATAATCTTCCAAAACGTTGCAAAAGCAATTGACCAATATGTGTAACACGCTGACTTTACATATGTAGACTTGACCATCAAGCTCCAGTTATATATTTATACCACATAACTCTCAGAACATTAAATGCATGAATTAACACATATGAATAGGGAAACAATAGTTCACCTAGCTAAACGTGATTCATATTTTAAGGGAGTGCAGGTATCATGTTTCATAACGTGCTCAAAAATATGTTCACTGACACAATCGACAAACTATGAAAAATATTGGTATCAAAAGGAACACCTAAACAGTTAAAATTTGTTCATGTAAGCTTTATAAAGTGAGACTTGTTTTTAAAAAAATCGACCTTCGTGGAATAATTATGAGTAAAACATTATTTTTTCTCTGATTATGTCACAGAGGATATTCAAGAAAAGGTTCTTAAATTATGTGATATATCTTGCACAGCTTTTGAGGAACGATCTGAGAAGTAGCAAATTTTCATTTGTGAACGAAACATATCACAATCAAATTTGTCTTCTTAATTTCGATTGCATATAAATATACAGCGAGACCTTATTTTAAAACACTTGTCGAATGTACGGCATCAAAGAAATGCAATCTTTTCTGCGTCGGCCGTTTACAAATTTCCAAAGAACATATCCCTCGTACACTTGGAACTGATATTTCCGATACAAATAGAAGATTTTCTCGTTACTAGCCTCAAATGAATTAATCTTTGAAGGTAATAAAACAACATTTAAAGTGTTTGAATGGTTAAGTTGAAACCAATTCCTCAAAAATTAGACTGCTTCCTTGAAGCATGGACATCGTGTTCTTAATTATAAGTTTTCTTTGAAATTTTAAATAATCGTGCAATAAGCATGATGTTTGTGAAGTCGCATTGATCTGTCAGATATGAGTTATAACGATTCATTCACATGACTTTTGTTTTATTACATCTTTTTCCAATGTTTTCGGTCTCAGACAATTTAACTGTGCTTTCTCCGTCACGAATGGTATCAATTCACAGATATTTCGAGTGGAAGTACTTTTGTAACAAACACCTTTTCTGTGTATAAAAGATATGTATATATTTAACTAAAAGTTTTCCATGTTGGGTTCAGATGGATGTTGTGAATTTGAATTGTTGTCGGTATTTTTTGAATACAAGTTTACATGCACATTTGATAAAGGGGTGAAGCCAGTGATGAATAATCACTGACAATTAAGTTTCATTAACCATCCATAGTCCATTTTCTATTAACTAGGCTCAAATATTTTATGAACAAGATATCAGTTTAAATTGTTGGAGCTTTGTGCATACTGACAAAGATATCAGTTTAAATTGTTGGAGCTTAGTGCATACTGACAGAGATATCAGTTTAAATTGTTTGAGCTTAGTGCATACTGACAGAGATATCAGTTTCAATTATTGGAGCTTAGTGCATACTGACAAAAATTTGGTCTTTAAAAACTATCCTTGCACACAAAACTTTGAGAAAAGAAACATTTCAAATTTTCTACCTTTTATTTGTCAGAGAAGCATCAATCTCCCTTTTCATGCTTGTAAAATGCCTGCTTCCACTAATTTCATCTGTCTGTTAAATTATTTAACCCTTTCATGATGGGTCACAGTTCAAAGACCATGTCATCATATTTGTTGACCTGCATTCAAAATTATACTGAACTATTATTTTATGAATTTATTTCAGTAAGTTTCAAATCAAATTGTAGATTATAATTCAAACCTGAATATTATGTATGAGTTAATTTCTTGATGTAAAAGAAAATATTAAAATAACATGTAAATATAGATTTTAGTGAGGCACATGGTATGTTGAATGCAGTACTGGTTAACATTAGATGTTCGTAATGTCCAACTACTAAGTCTGGTTTTGTACCAATTATGAACTCAAATTGCAAATATTTACTAGCTAAAATGAAAAATTAGAACCTTGTATATTTTTATTTTGGTGAGATATGATTACTGTGTCAAACATTGTGTCCCTGTTTACTTCATTCCATTTTTAAAAACCGACCATTACATATGGCCTCGCACAGCCAGGTGGGTTAAGGCGTTTGACTCGTAATCTAAGGGTTGTGGGTTTGAATCCCTTTTGCACCAAACATGCTTGCCCCTTCAGCCATGGGGGTGTTATTTGATGGTCAATCCCACAATTTGTTTTTAAAAGAGTAGCATAAGAGTTAGCAGTGGATGGTGATGACTAGCTGCTTTCCCTCTAGTCTAACACTGCAAAATTAGGGACAGCTGGTGCAGATAGCCCTCGTTTAGCTTTGCATGAAACAAACAAATCCTTGTATTACTTTCACTTATGACATGAATAACCAATTAATGATTTAATGTTCTGTGCTTACGAATAAGATTGTTAACACCCATACCAGCCATTTTGAGATGCATTTTTATTTCAAGAAGGTTTTTCGTCATCAACAATTTAGAATGTTCTCTGGTGGGTTTTTATTCAGCTGTTTTAATCTGTGAAAAGGCTACCACATTTTTGATCCAAGTTTTTGAGGAGATAGATTGTGTCGTTAGTCTGGTCGAAGTTTCAAATGTGGAACTGTATGACATCATCAGATTTATTTATGATTTTTTTGGTTATTCAACTGTATATCTAAAACTAAAAATTTATTTTGATATCCTACACACGAAAAATTTTAAAAGACTTGGCAACTTAGGTTTAGCAGCAGCCGAGTTTAGAGGCCACATCTGTAAGTGTTTGCTTTGTTTTTTTATTTATTGTTGTACATTTTAAGAAAATTAATTTTCATAACTTATTTCCAAATAATAATAATCTATGTATGTATGTAATGTATAGTAATTTAAATGTTGCAGTATATAACAAAATACTAGTCCACGAAAACACAGCGTTATGTAAATGTCGTGTAAATATTTTGTAAACGACAACATGTCGTGTTGTGTTTGGATTTTCATTTCTATTATCTATGTTTCCATATTTATATTATTGTTTCGAAGTTTAAACTAATAAAATATGTTGTTATTCATTTAGGGTAACATTTAGAATTTTCTTGAATTAAGTAGACCAATCGTATGTTTGTAAATGAAGTGCTGGCGACTTCGTGTCTAGACGTTTAGTCTCGTACAAAAACGGACATGCGCGGATTGCTCTGGAGATCTGTAGAAATTTCGCGGTTATTCGAGGGGTCTAGGCCGACAATATATAAACAGACGAAGATGCGAGAGAGACAGGAGAGTCAGACATTAGTTTTATTTCAAAAGAAGAGAGTCAGTTATTTGAGAAAGATTAAGTGTTTGCTGTGATTATTCGACTTGGATTTGTGACTGAAGTTAGATCTACGGAGGCATCGTGAAAGGAACTTCGTCGAATTTATTGAACTGTGAACTGTTCCTGAACTTCTTCATTGAAACTTCGGAATTTCTTCGTGGGACCAAATTCACACCCTAGACTGGAATTTGAGACTTTCATTTGAGATCATTATATTAGATACAGGCCAGTACCATTTTGTATTGTGATAAATTTTGAAGTTTGAAACTAGTATTATTTTGTTTTGTAATTAATTTCGAATGTTGTAACTTAATATCTGTCACTGTTATTATATAATTTATGTTATATTTGTTAATAGTTTAGTGTAATAAATTATACAAGCTGTTATCTGTGTTTTTCTGTTGCGTTTAGTTTACGAAAAACATAGAACATAAAAAATACGTAACAGAAAATTGGGGGCTCGTCCGGGATATCGAACAACAATTTAATTTTATTCTAAAATAAGATTTATATTCTCTACAGATAGACAGCTTGTATATTCAAAATGGCATTCCAACTTGAAGATTTTATAAACGAATTTAATCAGAATCCCTCTTTCGAATTAATCAGTGAATTAAAAAAATCTGAATTGCTTGATGTTGGTAAACATTTTAATTTAGAAGTGAAGCAAGCAATGAAGAAAGGAGATACTAAACAAATTATTGTTGAACATTTGGTCAGCCAAAAAGTTTTACCTCAAAAAGTTGCACAACAATTGCCCGTCGCTCATTTTGACCCAGATTTCTAATTAAAAAAATGAAATGGAAATAAAATTTCGTTTAGAAATTGAAAGCAAACGCCTTGTTCTTGAAGCGGAAAAAGAAATTGAAAACAAACGCCTTGATGCCGAAATACAAAAAGAACGTATTTGAGACTTTCATTTGAGATCATTATATTAGATACAAGCCAGTACCATTTTGTATTGTGATAAATTTCGAATGTTGTAACTTAATATCTGTCACTGTTATTATATAATTTATGTTATATCTGTTATATTTGTTAATAGTTTAGTGTAATAAATTATACAAGCTGTTATCTGTGTTTTTCTGTTGCGTTTAGTCTACGAAAAACATAAAAAATACATAACACACAGCCAAGGCTGGGTAACTTTGCAAAGACTAAAGGTCAGTTTCATATTATTGGATATAGTAACATGGGTGCACATGCACAGCATCACTGAAAGTTATGTAATGTTAGCTAAACATGACCAGAAGGTCAAAATAAGTCGTCATTTTAGCATGAAGAACTAAAAATTTTGTTTCCAATTTAACAGATACAACATGGTTAGGGTTTAGAATATAACATAAAGCATTAAGTCTTACAAAAAGCAAATGTTTGAAATGTATTTCGGAAATGTTTGAAATATGTTTTAGACATTACAGAAATAATGTTTGAGATTTTTGGGATGAATAATAGCTTTTTAATCATGACATGAAATCACTTTGCTCTCAGACAAACAACAAAACAGATTTTGTATTTTCACAAATATATCTTAAGTAAAAAGTATTTCAATAAAAAATCTGACTTTTTGTGTTCATGATACTTGTAATCTTTACTAAAAGTTTTCCACATTTTGTGAAGGAAGACATACTGTATTAAAAGATACAGTGTAAATACTTGCAAATGTGTATGCAATCTCACATTACATCAAGGTCATTGTGAAAGAGGTAAGTAGAGACTAGCTTGGCCAGCCAGATGTTTCTCACAAACCATTTTTGATTTCTTATTTGAACCAAATTCCTAAATGTAAATCTTACATTATAGCTGTAAATTTAAATTTTAAAACATTAATATTACTTGATAAAAATACATTTTTAAGGGGTTTGATCAGTATTGTACCTTTTAAAAGTTTATAACCAGTTATTTCTATTTTGTATTTATGGATATTTTTTGTATAAAATAATAGATTATGTAAGTAGGTCTAGTCAGGAAAGGCATCACACAGGAATGCATTTTTAAAGTTAAGAATTTCCAGAGATACTAAGTTTAAAATTAACATGTGTTTCACATATTATCTTTTGTGTGCTGTTCTCAAGATTCAAGTACTTTGATGTAGTTTCTCTTCAGGATTGTGCCTGAGACAGCATGTTAGCCGCATGCTGATGTTGTGCTTTTTCGAAGGTGTTTTTTATTCAGTGGCATCAGATTGTTTTATTTTTTTCTTGTGGTGAACTATTTTTTATATTTAACTGTGGTTTAAATACAAAATTCTAGTTCTGATGTTGGAAATCCCAGTGTCTTACAGTAATACAAGTTTGTAGCAGATTCAGCCCATATTAATAATTCATAATGTTATAACATTATTCTTAATTATTTTTAATTAATTAATTAAATAATTAACATTATTTTTAATTATACATTAAAAATATTTAACATCAAGTCAATGTAAGAATAGTAAATTACATTTATTTCCACTGTAATGTTTTTTACAGACTTTTATTCTGTGTAATTGATTATTAGCCTATACTGCTATGACATATGTATTGTATTAACATAAAACTAATTAACTAATAAAGTAATTTAATGTGTACGATGATTAATAAATCCAAAAACGAAAACA
Organism: Carcinoscorpius rotundicauda; assembly: GCA_011833715.1. Taxonomy (NCBI): domain Eukaryota; kingdom Metazoa; phylum Arthropoda; class Merostomata; order Xiphosura; family Limulidae; genus Carcinoscorpius; species Carcinoscorpius rotundicauda. The sequence continues at coordinate 58,483 of MU034047.1, read as the reverse complement.
CTGATTCACTCTACTGGCTAGAAAACAACTCTGTGATGCTTTATTGTTTCACAACGGAATTCACTTAGCTTATTTACTGGCTCATTCTTATTTATAACCTAATCTTTATTTAAAGTATTTCACAAATCCTGTTAATCACTGGTGATCCTGATAATGCTAAGACTGACTTTATCTTAACATGATGCACCCTCTAGCTAACATCTGAATTGGGATGGAAAATATACCTTACAACAGTACCTCTTTCTGAATTATTAAGTTTTTTGAACAGCTCTTAGAAACAGTAATAAAACACATACCTGGTCTTTTCGGTGATCTTCTGAGACCAATGATATACAGATAGGATGATCCTCTTTTTTTCCCATGTCATCACTGGCTGTGCTATTTGCTGAGAGAGTTCATCTTAGGTAGGGTAGTTGAAGTAGTTCCTGCAGGTTGAATTTTTACTGATGAATTCTTGAGTTATCCAGTTAGCTCTTCTTTCTTCAACATATTTCTATAGATGAACATAGTAGATGTCCTTCGTTTGAACTACCTATCCCTATGAGTTTTCCAGTCCACATCATTTTTTAGTTTTAGCACAATCCTATGACCCTGCTAAACCTAACTTTGTAACTTGCCCTCTTGTGATGATAATTGTTCAGTCATAGCATGTCACCTCAGAGAAATCTAATTTATCAACATTTACATCGTAGCTATCTTTTGTCATGAGCTGATTTAAGTCTTTCCCAGGCAAAGTATTTATGACCTTTTTTTTTCTTTACATTTATAAGAGCTCTTTAAACAATCAGTTTCTCAGAACATGCCATAGTTTCAGTTTCACTGTGCTCTCAGTCACTAAATTATCATTTAGTAACTACTGATGTGACTATATCTTATTGATGACATCCATATTGTCACTGGAAGTTAGTCTCTGCTTTAGTAGATGGCATGTAGTGTATTAGAATTAACTGGTCATAGATTGTGAAACAGTTTGAAACTTTTTGACCTCATATCCATGTTTCCCATAAAATTAATTTTAGTACCCGTAATGCTGTGTGGAGAAGCTTCCCACAGTGAGAATGACTTCCAACTTTCTCATCATTTGCTGTTTGCATTAATCTATCTTTTTTGTATCTGGAGGGAAGTTCTCAGCTTTCATTACCAGATCAGGAAGAATAATTGTGTCAGTAGAACCAGTGCTGATTAATGTGCTGCAGTGTTTTTCTGTAAGTAAACTTAGATTCATGGCCAGACTTCAATAAGCTTTCTTATTTGAGATAGATGGAGTGTCATTAGTTTCACCTAATCTCAGAAACAAAAATAACTCCTGTTTTCTTGATGTTTGTTACCTGTGTGTTGTTCTTTTGCTCTGGTTGGACTTTTTCTCATTTGCTTGATAGCAGCTTCTTATTTCTTACAATAAGGAAAGTAATGGCCAGGCTCTCATCAACAGTAATTATTTCTTCCTGGTATCCTTTGAAAATAATTTTTTTTTCATATCTAGCAGTGGATACCCTGAATTACCTTGAAACCTTTTTTTTACTTCTATTTTATGCAATTAGTTGTCTAACTGAGCATTTTTATTCTTCTAAACTGTTGTCAGTAGGAGTTGATGTTTCAGTATTGCTTGATCTGATGATCTAAGCTTTTGGATAGATGATTCCTTTAGTAGATTATCTGTGAGCTTAATGTATTATTGGTCTATTTCTAGTTGTAGAGCTTCCTTTAAGGATGTATACCTTTCTTACTGTAGCCTGATTCTTGTGTTCTTGTCTATAAATTAGTTATGTGTCCAGGAAGATAATTCATATCTTTCTGTAGGTTTAGCCGAAGCCTCTTTTTTTTCCCTATACCCTGATTTGGATGCTTCTTTCTGGTGCATCACTTCAAACTTATTAGATAATGAAGTTACTTATGCTTTATTGTTCTTACAGTTCCCTACATATTCACCTTGAAAATTATTTCAGCTGAACCTGGTGTGACTCATGGTATCTTTTCCTCAGTCTTATTTTAAGTTAGCTGATGTTGGACTGGATACCAAAGTTTCTATTACTAGATTTAAAAGTTTTGATGAATGGAATAGTCCATGAAAGTCATTCAGTAACAGTTGGTGTAGCAGTAGTGGCAGTAGGTGTGGACAAACCAAGTTATTCTATTCTGTATATTTTAGTAGATAGTGGTTCCAGTTGGAACTCTTGAGCCATTATTAAAGAAGATTTTACTTTTCTATTTTTTTGTTTTTCAGATGTATTATTTTATCACTATTACTATTTTCTTTTTTAACTTCACGTTTAAAACAGTAGGATTTTAATTACATTTTTTTAAACAGAATCCACTCTATAGACATTCTAAGCTGTTTATTGGTTATTCACACGTCATATATTGAAGTAAGTATATGTAGGGGACTGTTTCCAAAAAGGGAAAGAGGTAAATGTGTTTGATTCAGTACATAAGCCATATTTCAACAAAATAAAAAGATATGAGGTTCTCATTTTGTATTCTATCTTGTCAGTATTAGTAATTCGAGTTACTAATTTGTAAAATATTACTGACATAGTATTCTGACCATCACAGTGTTGCATTCAACATACCAAATGACTCAATAAAATCTGTGTTATTTTAATAGTTACTTTTAAATTAAGAAATTAACTAATACATGATATTATAACCTATAGTTTGATTTCAAACATATTGAAATAAATTCATAAAGTAGTAGTTTAATAACATTTTTAATGCAAGTCAACAAATGCAATGACATGGCCCTTAAGCCCTGACCCAATGTGAAAGGGTTAATGCTATGGTAAGAACTTTGAGAAGCTAAAATGTTCTATCTCTTTTAAGAATGCCATTCAATTCTGAGAATGGGCATGGCAAGAAGGGTCTGATTTTCTAGCCTTATGGTTCTGTAACCAAATTAGATTGAAGCCTATAGATATTATGCTTTGAGTGAGTGATGAAATATTGTACTGAGTAATTTATTTTAAATTTAATACTTTTCAAAGATGTGGTAAAAAATTAGAGAAGAGCTACCTTGAGAGCATATCTCACAATTCTTAGACTAGATGAAATTGAGTACCTTTTTAAATATTTTCTTATACGAAATAGAATTAATTTAATTAAATATTCAATTTCATCAGATGGTAGAAAGCATTTGAAAATATGAAATAGAAACTCATTGAATGTATTTCAAGTTTTCGTGTAATCATGGAACTTCAAATCAGATATACATCCTTGTGTAAATTAATTGAAACAAGATGGAAAATTACGACTTTTTTCAGTTTTTTGCATTTTATTCCTGAGAATTCAAAAATTCCTCACAAATTAATGCATTATATGACCACCTTTATTTTTCAGAAGATCATTAATCCGCTTTGGCATTGAGGCCACGAGTTGACTGCAATCTTTATTAATTTTTGGATTGCGGTACCACACCTCAATTATATTCTCAGTTAGCTTATCTTTCATAGTACAGTCTTTTTCCCAAAGTCTTTTTTTACAAATTATCCAAAGATTGTCAATGGGATTTAAGTCCAGAGAGTTTCCAGGCCAGTCCAGCACCTTGTAGTCATAAAATTCTTCAAGTTTCGATGTGTGTCACTGAGCCAGATCCATCTGGAAATCTCTTTTTGAATTCTAGAATTACTCTTCTCTGCAAAATTTTAATGTACTTTGGTCCTCGCATCATACATTCTATGATATGTAAGCCTCTGATGCCATAGTAGCTGAAAAAGCCCCAAAACATCCTCTTGAAGGGATGTTTAATGCATTTATTGATGTTAGATTCTCGAAGTTTCTCACCTGGAGATCTGCGAACATGCAGATTTCTTTTACCCTCTATGAAGAAATGAGTCTCTTCACTGAATATCACCTTTCTTCTGCATCCAGTTCTTGTATTTGAGACCCCATTGATATCGTTTTTTCTTCAATGAGTTATAAGAAGTTGTTTTTTGACTGGTTTCCTTTCCCTTCTAGTTTTATATCCCAAAAAATAGATCGATCATACTGCAAAACACAGCTAATGATGCCCTCTGTGTGAAAAAATGACTATTAAAGGAAATCAGTAGGTCCAGCGAGCCTACACTGGCCACCATGCTAAAAATATTGTAAAATGACCATTTGTTTTGATTAATTTTTCACAAGGGTGTGTATGTAAAAATGGCTGGTATGGGTTGAGAAAATTATATGTAGAGGATCAAACAACGTTTTGACCTTCTTTGGTCATTGAGGTAATGAAGGCTAAAGGTCAAAACGTTGTTTGCTCCAAGACATTGAATTGTCTCAACCCATACCAGCTGTTTTCACAAATGTATTTTTTTCTACAGTGAGTTTTCTTGTCATCACAAATTATCAAATCAGATATGTTTTGCAGAAATGTGTCAGATTCTTGAGGTTAAAAACAGGAGAACAGCCATTTGTCTATCTTCTTACATCATTGTGGAGCAATCAAATTGCACACTGATGTATCAGTTAACCATTTATATTGATGAACATTGGAGAGTGCTCACTCAAAGTCTGTTTTTGCTGTTGAGTAACCATACAAAATTACATGAAGCTTCCAGCAACATACCTTCGTCACTGATGCTTGGGAAAGAACTGAAATCCTAGAAATACGTAAGTCGATTATTATTAAAATGAAAAGTTGTTAATGTTGACTGAATCGTATTGAGGTGACATGGTATGGCTGTGCAGTTCTTCTTGCAAAAAGGGACTAACTCCAGTTTGAAACATATACTGTACTAAGAGGAATTAATGGTGTGATTAACAAAATTTGAAAAGAGATGCAATGCAAACCGAAGGTCGTTCACTATAATTTTTGGGAACTATGTTGGAGGGAGAACAACTAACTCATTCTTCTGAGGATCGTGGAGCTAAAGAGGCCATTGAGGTTGGAGCTGTCAGTGAATTTGGCTAATCATCTGCCCATGAAGAACTAACCCAGTGGCTGGATGGGAAAAAACAACAGGGGACAAAATTCAATCTGTATTTTATGAGCTTCAGAACAGATAATTGCCAAAAAGACTTGATAAATTGGAAATTTGGTGAACTGTTTTATTAATATTACTTTTTATTAGAATTTTTTACAATCTAAAAAGGAAACAATGTTGTATGCTGTATTTTTAATGCTGTAGCTCAGTATATCCCAAACTTTCTTGATTCACAGCACCATTAGTGTTTCAACAATTTGTTCACAGAACTCCTATGGAAAAAGAAAAACCCAACAGTTCCCTTTATTAAGTAGTTAGGTCCAAACAACTTAATGAGTATTTATGTCCTGACAGCTTCGTAGCCATTTGAAAGAATAATACAGGTAAATTGAAAGTGAAAACAATATTTTAATTTGATTTTCAAATAACCACAATTACTAATGGGATGTTTGCATCTGTTGAGCACTGCAGAGCTACTCAAACCTTGGAATCATATTAGACACTGCTGTCCTCATTTTCTGTTCTATGTTGATTTTCATGCAGTAGTTGATTTTTATCACAGCAACCACTGAAACGCAGTCCTGCAGAGATATGATTTTGGAAATGGAATGAGGATTTGCTGAGCTTTAGCACTTCGCGGTTGATATTCATATTTTACCGATAGTAAAACTTAGTTAGTTCCATGCTGCCAAATTTTGTTTTTAAAGTTTTGTCACAAGACAGTTCAGTAAGATTTTCTTTTTCGGAGGAGGTAAATTCAGATGGGGCCTCAGCCTTAAATGGGTGTTGGATCCATGGAAACTTCTCCATATCTTCTGAAAAGTAATTTTCAAACTATAATATGCACTTTGGACACTCTTCATGATTGACATCTACCAGAGTGAAACAAAAATCTAGATAATTATCTTTATATTTCCTTTTCTTCACAACTTTATCACTGGTCTATGGTTTGCCATCCTTCTCTTCACTCCCACACTTCTCATTAATGTTCAGAAATATTTCCATTTTTATGCAAAAGAACTAAAAATAAGCAAAATAATTCACTCAACTTCATTAGACCTTGGAGACACTTGCTCACAACACTTTCCAGTTATTTTTATTATTGATGGACCCGGAGAGTCAACAGGTATTTATGTACAAAATCTAAGAAACGAGAAAGTGTGAGAAGTTACTGATATAGTTGAAAGTACAAATAAACAAAAACATATATCAAACATTCAAGAATGTCATCGAAAGGAATATAGTTCAATCTAATTTTAAAATTGTGAACTACTTCGAGCTAGTCATTCACGTAGTGTTGTCAATATTACTGTGTCTCCCTTAAAAATTTGAAATATCCTGTGGAACACAGTGTGGAAACCAATGCTGTAGCTTGTTATCTAAAAAACATAGAATGCCTGTAGCTCTAAGGTCAAGTTTCTCTTGAATATTTGAAACTAGTATATAACTACAAGATATTTGTTAAGTGTTGCATTTGCTTTTGTTTGATAAACATTATTAGAAACTTAGACTTAGAGCAGTGTACTAGTGTTCAAGCTTGTAAATTATTAAAGGAAAAATAAATGCAAATGTGTATTTTGTTTTGTTTATCAATGAATTGAAATCATCATGAATGTACAAACATAATTATATGAGAATGGAAAACAACTATAAAATATTAATTATTATTTTAATCATTGTTCTCTTGAAACAACTTGCATCAATAAATTAACCATCAACCTAATTTTTTATTGCATTTGCAGAATGTTTAATTTATACAAGATCAGTAGGGGATTACTGTATGTTTTATAAAAAAACAAAATGGTGATCCTCTGTAGCAGTTCATTCTCTAAGTACAAAAGTTGTAAAATGCTTTTCGCAAAACGTAGTGTGACAACCTTCAGAAGATGTTTGACTAGTTTTATTATTATTCTATGCAAAATACACAAGGCTTTACAATGCACTGTAACCTAGTAACAACCCATGTACACTATTTTAGAAAAAAAAATTGCAGTAAGATATTTTGGGAAGAACATTTATCTTTTGATAAAAAATCTTTGTTGGATTGTTTACTAAACTTAAACAAAGGAACCAAACCATGTAAAGATGAAAGTGTATTCAGCCAATGATTGCACAACACCCAAAATTGTCTGAAACTTTACATAGAGAATAAAATTATTACATTACTGGCTTCGTCACTGGCAAAAATAAACAGACCAGAATATCTTTCAGATATCTTTCAGACTATTTTAAGATAGTCATAAAAGTAGTATTGTAAGGTTAACTAAGGGAAAGGTATAATGATGGAAACTGAGATTCTGTTCAATACCAAGCTTATTATATGATCATTAGTCAGATAAAGTGACATGTCCACTTGCATCCCTTTTTGCTTTGTTTCCTTTTTCTCAAGCTCAGTAACCAGCTATACGTAGTTATCTTATTTCGCATGAAATTTGTTTCTTTATGAATAATTAGGTTTAAAATATGGAGCTTATTTATAAAGTATTTATCACAGTAGAATGGAATTTTACAAGCCTTTTCTTTTTCCATTTAAAAGTTGATTTAAAGTAGTTAGAAAATAACTGTTTATCTTAGGATTATGCTTATTTAGTTTCCTTTTTGGTACTCTTCAGAATGATCAATAATGGCATGAATTTGAAGAAAAAGAGAAGGATTATTCTGGTTTGAAAGTACAAGCCTTATCACTTGTGTAAGTTTAAAGGCTTTAAGTTTTTTAAACAACTTCAATAGGCTGAAATCTATACAATCTCCCAACTGTATGCAATAATGCACTATAGAGAATTGTGATGGTTATATTGAGGCATACCTAGTTGTCAAGTGATGTAAATTACAAACATTTAATAACATGTAGGAAAATAAGCTTGTTCATTAAACTAGTAAGATCTGTAATACTACAGTTATCTGGACGAAATTTTCAAATGTAATATATGCATATTTTCCATATTTCTTTAATAAATGCTATTATGAACTGATATTATGTACATATAAAGTTTTAGCATTATAGAATTTCAATTTTAAATGTTTATTTTCTAGAAATACTCAAATAGCCAAATTACCACAGAGGACACATTGCTCACGTATGAAAAATTCTGCATCTTTCACTAATTCATGTAACAAATAGACAACCATATCTCATATTTTTATCATCTTGTAATGTTAAATATGTGAATTAGTGGTGACTGGAAGTCAGATTCAGTCATAAAGTATGGAGTTATAGAAGAGCTTATAAATTTTGTTTTCTTGTTTTCATCTGACTTAACAGGTTACGTATGAGCAGTGATTAGATTAATTAGTTTCAGAAGAAATAATAAATTCACCAAAATTATGATTAAATTGATTGTCATGAATATATTTGTAGTATTTCCTATTATTATTATTGATTATTCCAGTCAGTCAAATACTACTACTAATCTTGTTTACTCTATTTGTTATGGATAAGCTACAAAGACTTATCTGTCAGTGTCTTTTTAACTGTCTCACAGTACGTTCTGAAAAAACCTGACTTCTGAGTAGAAAAGCTATTATTTTTCTTGTGTGCACTCAGGTTTGAAATATAATGCACTTACTTATTAATTAAATGTAGTTGAATAATTGGTTATAGATTGGTTTGCAGTATGAAAAATTCATTAACAAGTTATTCAGTCCTTTGACCATTGGAAACCTCTGCCATATGATCACCACTTATTCAGAGCACTATCTATAATGCACAGAGAAGTAACTGTAGATTAAGTTTGAATACGTAAGATATATATTGTCCTGAGCTCAAAACATCTGTATTTATGATAGTAAACAAAAAACATAAAATTGTGTATTCAGTATCAGCTTGTCAACTACTGAAACAATAACAGAGACTGTTGATAATAGAAATGAACAGAACATGTGGAAGGCTTAAAAGTATAAAGAGCAGAAAACTTCATGTGTATGTTAACTATATTATGTTGAGTATATGAAAATTTGTATCTTGTGTGACAGTTCTAACTAGTATAAAGTGATGATATAATGGTGTGTTAATGTTGATTGAAAATCATTTATCATAAGCTGCAAGTTCCATTCACATTTGAATATCAATTCAGATCAACTTTTTCATTTCTGTGGTGCGCGTCGCATACACAAACACACACACACACATATGGGACACACAGTAAAACCTTTGTTTTAGCCTTGCAAATTGGAATTTCAATCTAATTTGAGTTTTAACTTCTCTATCCCTATGGTTCCCAAAATTTACCACTTTCAGCCTTTGGGAAAATAACAGAATTTTAAAATGTCATTTTTTTGTGCATCTAAAAGCAAATCTGACACAAGAAGAATTAACTACAAACTTGACAAGATTAATATTTAAGTTTTTACTGTCATTTTTATGAATTATATAATAATTAGTTGTATGTATGTGTAATTTTCAGTGAAAAAGAAAAAGAGGAAGAACAGAATGAAGAAAACTCTTCTCAAGAAGGAGGAGAAACAGAAAGAAGTACTGATAGTCAGTCAGGACCATGGAAGTTATCCACATCAAACTCCCTAGGTTATTGTTTGTTTGAAGCCTTGAACCACTTTTATATTTGGTATTTCTTTTTAATAGGACATGGATCCTGCTGGCCATTGTTACATAGTAGTTTTCGGATTTATCAAAATAATTGTAAATGTAGTGTAGCCAAATGACCATACTTGCAGTCATGATTTTCTGTAATAATGACAGTGCAGCATTCTCTAGAATGTTACAACAAAAATTCTGGAATGCTATAAGCATTATGAGAAAATGAAATTTAAGCTAGATAAAGTAAGTACTCACACCATGAGACTGTAAGAAGAAATTACAAATGTGTAGATCAAAACTAACATGAAAGTTTAGACCAAAGTTAATACATCAGGTGGTGTGATAAACCAGACGAGGCAAGCTGAACATTTTGTGCCAGTGTAACAGGTGGAACAAGTCATTTTAACTGGCCTTGTAACCAATGTTGAACAATGACACTATACGTATCATTTGTTCTTTCCTATAAGTTTATATAAGCTTGACCACATAAATAAAACAAACCGTCATCACTGTTTATTCTTAATGACACAACTAATAGATTTTTCATTTACAATTGCACATGGATGTTTTCAAGGTACACCAAAAGCCATTTATCATAGCGAAACGACATTTTGTAGATGAACTGACTTAAAAGTGTGCCACAATGAAGTGACTCTTATGCTATGCTGCGTGTGCTTGCTAGGATATCAGAGATCATGAGAAATTTTTTCCTATAAGTTTTTTATCTCACCAATTAAGTTTTTAATTTTTGTATTTTAGTTACTTTTATGATAATAAATAATATACATGAAGAACTTGTGTTTTTGATCTTCCTTTTTCTTAAACGTTTGTACTTGTAAGAAATAAGTTTGTTGTGCTCATTAGGCCTACTTTTTAGCTGTCTTATTAATGAATTTTTGAATTCAGATCTGCAGCCTTAGAATACAAAATATTGCCACGTATAAAAAAGCAAAGTGCTAAGGCTAGTTTATTTTAACTGGATATGAAACTAAGCTCTAAATGGATAGAAATAATTCAAGAAGCTGGTTAAGCTGAGCTTCAATAAAGATACATAGTGAAACTGAGGATAAAGTTTTCAAAACTTATCTTGGCAATTCTAGCCTGGTAACGTTCAATTCTATTAGAATCTTCTTTTACTATTAATTAGAAATATTCCAAGAACAAATATTAGGGAGGTTTTATTTATAACTTTTGGAGCAAAAAAAAAGTGTTTGAAGGGACATGGAATACTGATTTCATTTTACGGTACAAGTATCAGTAAAACAAGATGTTTAGAGGCTATGAATTAATACTTCAGCTTGGAGATACTCTTAGTATAAGTGTGTAATTTGTGAGAATATATAGAAGGTAATATTGGAATAAAGAGACTCTAAAATGGGCAATTTGGAGCGAAGAAGTATAGTATTGTAATGAAAAGTTAAGAGTGAATTTATTTATGCATTTTCTTTTGAAATTAATAAGTTAAATGTTAAATAATATCAAAATTTGAATTATTTTAAACTGCTTTTTGATGTCATGGTTATTGATGTACATTGATAAGGAAGATGTTTGATCAAAATTTAAATGTAATGCAAAAAAAGTTGAGGTGTACAGACTTTCACCCTACTCATACAAATAGGGCTAATGTTGAGATTTTGATAACCTGTGTGTGATGTTTTCTAACAAACATTATTGAGCAGTGCATAAGAGAATAAACTTCTGATTATAGATGTAAATTTATATTTGTGCATTCAGAGTATTTTACACACAAAATTATATGAAACTGGTGTAAGACGTACATGCAATTAGTTTACTTCAAAGAAGATAGTTAACTATAGAATTACTATGATTAAAACACTCAATTTACCTACCTGCATGGCAGTGCTATTAAAAAAGGTCTTTAGCCTATTTTTGTACATATGTTGAATTGCATGTGACTTGTATGTCTTGATGTTTAAACTGTGTAAGTAGTTACTTTGGAGCTTGTAGTAATGTAAAGTGAATTCGAAAGTTGAATATTAAACACTAAAAGGAGCTCATCATTGTTGCAAAATAGATTCTAGTTATGCTAATCTGTGAAGATATTTTTACTCTAAATTATTGATTGCGTTTTAAACAGTCAGTCCAAAAAAATGTTAGATATATCTTTTCACCAGTCCTGGTTGTTAAGGCACTTTTAAATTTCATCAGAAAACATACTTGGCGTCTTTAGCTGTAGGAAGTTGCAACATAACAGCTAATCTCATTGTTTGTTAGTGAAAGAGTAGCTCAAAAGCTGATAGTGGATGGTGTTGAGTAGCTGTTTTCTCTATTTTGAAACTGCAAACTTAAGACGAAAAATGCAGATAGCCATTGAGAAGTTTTATGCAAAATTCAAACAAACTAACAAGTCAATTATTTGGCCAGCTTTATCTGCATATTTTATATAAAGTGTGATTTATACATATGTACTTGATCATTGATCTGTGTAAAGGAGATTACAAAATCAGTATGGTTATTTGTAGTGAGAAAATTGGATTGTATTTTTCTGAACTAACTGTGTATTTGAGGAAAAGTGTGAAATGTTACTGGTTTGGTGTATTGTTTCTCTTTGGAAACTAAATTATATTGTTAAAAAGTTTTGTTTCTACATAAATAGATGTCATTACAGAAAATTGTACTGATTTTACAAATGTTAAATTCTTATGATACCAAGAGAAAATATTTTTCAGAAAACTGTACCTAAACAAAGTTAATGCTTTGAAATAATCCTTTTCATAATCTATTATATTTGAAAGCTGCTGTACTTATTTTATGAATTTGTTACAATTCCTATGATAGAATATTTTAAAATTTGTGCAAATTCCAGGTAATATACATTAAAATGTTTGAACATAAAGAATAGATTTATTGGGCAAGTTTGTTTATTCTTAGTTTCTAAAACAAGTTTAACATTTTAACATATGTGAAAATCATTAAATAATTTTTTTGTTAATCCAGTTTTAAAAATTTCTAAAGGGACTAACCAAAAAAAGCAATTTTAAAAATATTAACATTATGGCATATCTGAATTAGTAGAATATGGCTTACGATATGCTTTATTGGAGAAAATGTTCCTATTTGGTTTGTGGTTATGATATTTGTTGAAGTTAGAATTTGAGTGGACCTAAAATTTGTGATTTAAATACTTTTGATTATCAGTGTTTTACAAAAACAAATATGCATTATTGTTCAAATATTTGTAAAAATAGCGTGTTGAGAGAACATCTTTAACATGAAATAGCTTTTATTGGTTTTAGTTATTTCTATCCTGAAATTTTAGGTCTATTTTAAAAACAATAGGGTAGATTATTTCTTACAAGAAATAATCAAATTATTTAGCTGAGCAGAATAAAAAATAATAGAAAAAAAATGCTAATAAGTAGAATTGCAGTATTTGTTTCTGAGAAGATTATTAAAACTTGACAAATGTAAAGTTTTACTTTAGTTTCTGCACTTAAGGTATGCATTTAAAAAGAAAGGAATACAAATAACATAGTATTCTTGGGCCTTTGATGGAGAATATTTAGTTTCCATTTTCAGTCTCTTGTTATTATAATTTGTAAGTTGATAGACATATTACCATACAGCAATAGTGAAGATTTCAATAACAGTCGCACCTTTAAAAAATATGTGAATTTGCACAGAAAGGTTCAGCAAGGTTACAGCTGTTACACTCTTCTAGGGTATGAATAATTTTTTTGTATGAAAAAACTTATTTTTATCGTGTGTATAAACTACATTTTAACGACAGTAAGCTGTTTATTTTCTACTAATGTCAGTACAAATTGTACCCAAGTAGTAACGTGAACATGATAATAGCCACTAATTTTAAATTAATATTTTAAAAAATAATTATAAAGGTAGTATGGCATACTTTTAAAACAGTCTACATTTTGTAATTTTAAAATATTTTCAACAGAATCAGAGATGATAAAATAATTATATCTTATCCACAGCTGGTTTATTAAAATGATTTGCATATATTTATTGTCAATGGCTTTGTTTAATGACATTAAATGCTACAAGTATGTGTAGTTTCTTTAAACTTACAATAATAGCTGTATATATATATTTGAATGTTTTTCACTTTTGTTTTTATAACTATTGTTACAAAAGTTAGTAACGCTATAGAAGAGAAACCTAAAATATATGGGTAAGTGAAGTCAGTATAAACATAAGCTGTAATTTATCCTTGCATAAAATTGTAGTTTATGCTTATACATACATATTTCACTTACCATATATTGTGTTCAGTTGGTTCATCACTTACCCATATTTTGTGTTTAGATGGTTTCGATCATCATGAAATAAAACTTTTTTTTATTATTAATTTTCTTAAAAATAAGTTACAACACATTTTAGTTTTATTTATCATAATAAAATAAATCTGAAATAGAATTGATTTTTACTTTTCTTTAGAACTTTCTCAAATATTAAATATTCCAGTTAGGCTTTGTTTTGTTTTAAAATACTTAAATTATACTTTGACTTTGTGTGTACCTATGTAATCCATGGAAATGTTAATTACACTTGTGTATTAGCAACCTATGTATATAATAATCTGATTATACGAAAAATTAAATGAGGTGAGAAGAACACATTTAAGTTATTATTTAGTTGATTTTAGTGTTGAACATGAAAACACTTCTGTGTTATGTAGTACAGTTTATGTCATAATTTTCAGCACGTAGAGCAACATATAAATAAAATTCTGAAGTGCTGTTGATTTCTATTGAGCTTGCTATTATAAAACATCACATGCTACAATACAACAGTCATTTTTGTATCAAACTGTATCCAATATACATGTTTCTGTGTGTTCGTACTTTCATTTTGTTGTCTGTTAACTTAGTATCTAAATACAGTGAGTGAGTGTAGGAAATAAGTAATAGAGCGCCTCAGCACCGTGTACTGTACGAATTTCATAAATATTGTAGTGCTTTCTAACCATCAGACATAAGGCAGTTGTGAAGTTGAGATTCATAAATTTACAACACTTTAGAAAAAAAACTCAAAACTGAATTATATTTGTAATGGCATTGGCTAAAAAACCCCTATCTAGGCATTGAGTGCATCACCTTCTATCATAGGTCATATTATTTCTCCCTTGGGCATGCTGAAAACTAACAACTCAAATACTGAGGACGATCAGTCAGTAAATGCCATGAAGCTGAAACTGTAGGTTCTCTTGCAACATACAGCAACCATTTCTTAATTCCGTATGCCAAGGTCAAGATTAGAACTTCTGGTTCCATATCTCTGTGATCTCTACATACGCAACAAAAGATGTGTGCTAGAAATATAGTATAATGTTAGGTGATTTCATTCATGACACAATCAGGGTAAAAATAATATATAACGGAACTCTCTGTCAGGAATTTTTCATTCACCTTTTTTTAAAATTTCGATCATCAATTGACTAAGTCAATTCTTACATTTTCATTTAAGATAAATTAACTTAAGCTCTCTGTTTATTCGATACTTTGATTTTCTATCTATTGAGGGTCATGTGGCTGTTTAGTCTCTCCTCGTGTGTCACTTAAATGACGTGTAGTTTATGTACATAGCGATAAAATTGGAAAATGAAAAATATTAAAGAAACAAAATATGTGGAAAAAGATGGATAATACGTCCTTAACTGGTGAAGGTGACACCATCATAAGAGATGTAGATTTCATTAAAAAGACGTTAGGATGGCCGAGCGGTCTATGATGCTCGTTCAGGTCGCAGTCCGGTTTTTAGGGCGTTGGTTCGAGTCCCACTCCTGACAGAAAATGATATTTACCTCTTCATTTTCGTACGTTTACGTGACTCAAGAAGTGAAGAAAAATTCAGGTACTTGTATTTAATTAAGGTTGAAATGGGACAATAATCATAAGAGTTCTTTCAAAGAAAAGTGTTAAAAGCGAAACCTTGTTTTACGTATGAAATGGACTAATATAATTTTGATTATTAAATGTTTTACTATCAAAATATAATTGATATCTCTACAAACGAAAAAAAAAGATGTGTGCTTGAAATACAAAATAATTTTAGGTGATATCCTTTGTGACACAATCAGGGAGAAAATAGTATATTTTACTCAGAGTTATTCTACGAAGGTCGATTTTCTGGAAACAAGTCATAAATTTCATATCGCCTCACTCTATAGAAGTAGCATGAACAAATCGAAAACTGTTTAGTAATATTTTTATAGTTTGGCGATGTGATCAGTAAACACGTTATATTAGAGCACATTATGAAACATAATACTTCTACACCTTAAAATATGAATCACGTTTATCTACGTAAAAATAAAGAATAAGAGAAGTTTTATGTGTCAAATCTGTGTTGTATGTTAAAATTTAGGAATATAGAAGTAATAACTAGAAACAGGGGAAGTGGTTTGCGTGATTTCTAGTTTGCACCAATCTTAAATTATGTAAATGTAAAAGATAGACACTAAAGTATTTTATATTTCTTACAGCCGAGCTAAAGTTCATTCTGTGAGTAACCACAATGGTACGAAAATAATGGAATGATTGATAAAAGGTCTTCCTCGAAAGAGACAAAGAAGAGAACCGAAAGTTAAGAGAAACGTTATTTACAATTTGTTTTGGAATTTCGCACAAAGCTACTCGAGGGCTATTTGCACTAGCCGTTTTTAATTTAGCAATGCGAGACAAGAGGGTAGGCAGCTAGTCATCACCGACAACTCTTGGGCTACTCTACCAACGAATAATGGGATTAACCATCAAATTATAACGCCCTACGGCTGGGAGGGCGAGCATATTTGGCGCGAACCCTCGACCCTCAGATTACGAAGCGCACGCCTTAACTCGCTAGGCCATGCCAGGACCCGTTATTTATAAAGGAATTGAACTGTTTCACAAGAATTAATAACTCGTTTTGTCTGAACTTTACAATCATTAATTTATTATGTCCATTCTCATAGATTGCATTTACGGTAAACCTTCTTGATCTATCTCCCGCCGTTAATTCCAGATTTTGAATTTCAAATAACAATTGGTACAGTTGATTCGTGACGGGCAAAGTAGAATTGAGTGGTATATTTCTTTTCCAGAAAGTAACTTAAGCTGTCTGTTTATTCGATACTTTGAGTTTCTATCTATTGAGGGTCATGCAGTTGTTTAGTCTCTCGTCGTGTGTCAGTTAAATGATAGTTGTGTAGTTTATGGACAGAGCGGTAAGATTGTAAAATAAAAACTTAAGATCACTTTTTGATGTACTAATGGTATTGATACAATCAATAATGTTGTTATGTAATTAAATAATACAATTAAGAACACAGAATAATAATGCACAGAAAACACTGGCCTATAAATATGATAATTATCTGGCTTTTTAACTGTGTAACAACATCTTTAAAGAAATTATGCTAACTCTACCATTTAATTAATAATTTCCATTAGAAAAAAATATGAAACCAAATGATAAAATAGACAAAGTTACGTAAAGAAAACAGCAAACCAGAGCGCTTGACAGATCAAAAATATAGGTTTCTATTGGATATAAATAATGTAGTGTAAAAC
Source organism: Carcinoscorpius rotundicauda (assembly GCA_011833715.1). Lineage (NCBI taxonomy): Eukaryota > Metazoa > Arthropoda > Merostomata > Xiphosura > Limulidae > Carcinoscorpius > Carcinoscorpius rotundicauda. The sequence continues at coordinate 41,513 of MU034047.1, read as the reverse complement.
ACTAAAGATAACGGTTATCATTTATGAAAGATGGAATTGTAAGAGGTGGTTCTGATTATCGAGTTTATGGTTTGTAGACGAATAACAAATAAAAAACTATGTTACTATGTTAAGTTTGGTGTTAATTGAAAAACAAATGTGAGAACGTATAAGTTTGTTTGTTTTGAAAATTTTCGAAGGAAGGTGTTAGCTCCAATACACCTTAGTAAAGATCTTTGTTACCCCCGAACCCAACCCGAGAAACAAACACCAACAGAAATGATCTCGATCAAGGACGCATTCTTAATTGAACCAATTGCTAGCAACGACTGGGAATATTTGTTTTTTGAATTTCGCACAAATCTACTCAAGGGCTATCTGTGCTAGCCGTCCCTACTTTAGCAGTGTAAGACTAGAGGGAAGACAGCTAGTCATCACCAACCACCGCCAACTTTTGGGCTACTTGTTTACCAATGAAAGTGGAATTGACCGTCACATTATAACGCCCCCACGACTGGGAGGGCGAGCATCTTTGGTGCGAAACCGTGACCCTCGGATTACGAAGCGCACGCCTTAATGCGCTAGGCCATGCCAGGTCAAAAGAACGTATGAGAAAAGACACATACAATATACTGACGTTTATTTATATAGATTCAATGATAGCAATTTTTTTAAAATTCAACTAAAGCCCAGTAGAGTATGCTGAAAACTCCATTGAAGGAAACAATAGTTCGTAATGAAACTCCTTCTTTAAAAATATCAGGTTAACCATAGAAAATTATGGGTGATACCAAAAGGCATAATATTCCTGGCAGTTTTGTCATAACGTTTATTAATACGGTTACTATACAGCTCCTCTGTCTTTTCTTCTCACGAAAGTTAAATATTTATTGAAATTAGATAGCTTATACGTCTGCCTTTTTTGATATATTAGAATACATTTCTTTTTAAGTTAAAAACCGTTGAATTTATCATGACTCACAACTCATACCCGAACATTAATTTAACTTAAAAACTAAGTCGAACACAGATATAAAACGTTAAATGTGCAATCATAACATCCTTTTTTAAAGATTCGATGGTCTTAAAAAGAACCTTTAATTATAACTCAGTAATGAGGAAAAATCATTATCACCTTCTACAGATCCTGTTGAATCTGCAGAACAGAAAAAGGACATTTTACATTCGAAAGTTTTTAGGCCCTGTTTATGCCCTCCTTACAGCCCGCAAGCCCCATATAACTTTAAAAAGATGCTGTCATATAATAATCATAGGGTAACATGTTATAAGCTTAAAGGATGTGAGATTTGATGTAAATCAGACAACAGATATAGTTTTAATCTCAAATGATTATCAGGAGTGTCTTATAGTTTCAATATATTCTAACCTTTGAACAGTGGAAATGTTCTAGGAAGTAGCATCAGTTGATGATGGCTGTTGTTTGAGAGCTAAATTTGTAGCAATTGTAGATTGTTGTTCGGTATCAAACATGTTTAGGACCATGCAATTCACTGATGAAAAGTTTAGGTTTACTGATAATTATTCTACGAAAGTCGATTTTCTAAAAACACACCTCACTTTGTAGAAGTAACAAACAAATGTGAACTGTTTAGGTGTTCCTCTTTATACGAATATATTTTATAGCTTATCGATTGTGTCAGTGATCTAATTTTTTATGATGTTTTGAAACGTCATACCTGCACTCTCTTAAAGTATTTATCACGTTTTTCTAGGTAAAAATAAAAAATAAGAGAACTTTTATGCGTCGAATCTGTGTTGTATGTTAAAATTTAGGAATATGGAAGAAGAAACTAGCAACAGTGGAGGTGGTTCGCGTGATTTCTAGTTTCGAAATAATAGTAAATTACATGATTATAAAAGGCAGTGACTGAAGATAATTTTATATTTTTTTCTAATTATCCAATTGAAGTAAATTAGTTATTAACCAAGAACGGAACGGAAATCATAATGGAACGATTTTAGAAAGGATTTTTACTCGAAATAGACAAGGAAGACAAACGAAATTAAGCTTCTTTTAAGTCAAAAACTAATCGTTCATTAATTAAGACCATTCTCATAGCTTGCATTTTCGATAAAGCGTCGTAATCTATCTGCCGTCGTTATTTCCAGCTTTTCAGTTTAAAATAACAATTGGAACTGCTCATTCGTAACGGGGAAAGCAGAGTTGGGTTGTATGAGACCGAAAACATTGGAAAAAGAAGTTGTTAAACAGAAGTCATGCGGATGAATCGTGATAACACGTGTCTGACTGACCAATGCGACTTCAACATCACACTTTTTGCACGATCATTTAAAA
>MU034047.1:0-38717 GCA_011833715.1 Carcinoscorpius rotundicauda | reverse complement strand
TTCTCCAATAGCTTCAATCTCGTCAAAACACCGAGGATGCCTCAACAAGGCCAATTCTTTCTGCTACGTGTGTGAGGACTTCACGACAGTTGCACAGCGACGAACCATCACTTCCCTCCTCAGAACTTTCTACTTTCATTATTTTGACTGTAAAATTGGTGATGAGGACAAATCTTGGGCTCCACACATCTGTTGTAAACCCTGCTACAATGGACTAACTGCTTGGTTTAATGGAAAGAAAGCGGCTTTCAACTTTGCAGTCCCGATGGTTTGGAGAGAGCCACGAACCCATGCAGATGATTGTTATTTTTGTCTAACAAATATAACTGGTTTCAATGCATCTTCTAGAAAAATGATCAAATATCCCAACCTTCCATCTGCTATGAGACCCGTTCCCCATTCAGATGATCTTCCTGTCCCAACACCTCCAGTAATTAAGAATCTTCTTTCCTCATCAGATGAAGAAATGCCTCCAAGAGAAGATTCTGCCAAGTCAATCTCTTCCGAAGATATTGACTCTTCTTATTCAGGAACAAGTGGCAACGAGCCACACTGGATCACGCAAGAAGACCTGAATGACCTTGTTCGTGATTTTTACCTGTCAAAACAGCAGTCAGAGCTCTTGGCTTCTCGGCTTAAACAGTGGAACCTAGTCCAGGAAGATGTAAGGATCACCAGTTTCAGGAATCGGAACAACGACCTTGCTTCATTTTTCGACATGGAAAACAAGCTGTGCTACTGCACAAATGTACGTGGCTTGTTCACTTTCCTTGGTTTGCCACATAATCCTTCAGACTGGCGTCTTTTCATAGACTCTTCCAAGCGAAGTCTCAAGGCTGTGCTTCTGCACAACGGGAATAAATATCCAAGCATTCCCACTGCACACTCTGTCCATCTATGACAATATCGAGCTTCTTTTAGAAGCTGTTAAGTACAACCAGTACCAGTGGAGTCTGTGTGGGGACCTCAAGGTCATTGGTCTTCTCATGGGTATGCAAGTGGGCTTCACAAAGTACTGTTCCTTTATCTGTCTCTGGGGTAGTCTAGCTGTATCCCAGCATTAAAAACAGAAAGACTGGGGTCTAGAAGCACTTTCGTTCCTGGCGAACACAGCGTCAAGGAGAATCCTCTGGTTGACATGAAGATGGTGCTTCTTCCTCCTCTTCACATTAAGCTTGGTTTCATGAAGAGTTTCGAGACTGCCATGGACAAAAATGGTGCTGCCTTCCAACATTTATCTACTATGTTCCCAGGTCTCAATGCTTCTAAGCTCAAAGAGGGCATCTTTGTCGGACCTCCAATCCGAGAAGTGCTGAAGGATATTGCTTTTGAGGAGCTTTTTACCTTAAAGGAACTGAGAGCATGGGAAACATTTTAACCAGTCTGTAGTGGCTTTTTTGGTAACACACGCGTACCAAATTACGAAGCCTGTATTGAGAAGTTGCTGAAGACTTATGAGGATCTGGAAATTCGAATGTCACTGAAAATTCATTTTCTCCATTCTTACCTCAACTTCTTCCCTCCAAACCTTGGAGCAGTGAGTGATGAGCACGGAGAAAGATTCCACCAAGACACTACGAAGATGGAGAGCAACTACCAAGGCAAGTGGAACCCCAGCATGATGAGAGACTTCTGCTGGATGCTCTTGCGTGACATCCCGGAGGCAAAATACACCAGATCATCTAAGAAAACACACTTCTAACTGTCTGCGGTACTATGAATTGTGTACATTGTGTCATCCAAGTATATTTATTCCGTCAATGTTCTTTATCTATCCTGTTTTATCTGCAATAAGCTGCTGCAACTGTTGAAATAAGCACGTATATACTAAAATGAGACTATTTAAAATCCAGAAAACTAGAGATGTTAGAGCAAAACTGTTTATAAATTTGAATTTAGCAAACCAAAATTAGTAAAAAACACCTATTCACATTCTCGCCTCAGACAAAAAATATTTTTTGTAAACCAATGTTAATACACCTTATATACATCAACGTTATTTTCACGTGTACGATTATACTAAAGAGTAACTCGAGCCCTTCGTTATTCACCGCTCTGATCCTCAACCATGGCAACAACACATACAGAAGAGAATACGGTAACTAGATCAAAAGGGATTAACAATAAGTACACCCTGAGTGGTGCAAAAAACAAATTCTTAATTGAAGGATAGATGTATTCTGTATGGAAAAAAAACTGTGAGTTTTGTGAGTGTTACTATTATGGATGCCACCCAGTTGACGTATGTAACATTTGCTAAAGAATATTGTACATTAATACGGAATCTAGCCGCGTTTATTTCAGATGTTACCCTTATCAATGATGGAGTTATTGCTACCCACTGGTAGAACAAACAAGAATATTTTCCTCAGAGTGACTAAGCGAACATCTTCACAGTTGACTCACCACATCTCACGCCTGACTGAAATTGCACAACATATTTTAAAGTTAGGTCTGTCTCTTTTATTGTATAGTATCGTTTATATACCAGTGATGTCGACCGAAGAAGGTCGAAACGTTGTTCGCTCTTCTGCGTAAAATATTTTCTCAACCCAAACGAGCCGTTTTTGCATATATCTTTATGTATCAGTTGGAACTAACGATCCACTTCGAGAATAGTTTGTCGTTAATTTTACGGGTAAGCTCGATGGAGGTCACATTTCATCTCGGGTCGATGGTGGACTGAGAAATTCCACACATTAAGGTAGTAAATAGAGAAACCTAAACTTTTCATCAGCGAATTACATGGTCCTATACATGTTTGATACTGAACAACAATCTACAATTGCTACAAATTTAGCCCTTAAACAACAGCCATCATTAACTGATGCAACTTCCTGGAACATTTCCACTGTTCGAAGGTTAGTATATATTGAAACTATAAGACACTCCTGATAATCATTTGAGAATAAAACTATATCTCTTGTCTGATTTACATCAAATCTCACATCCTTTAAGCTTATAACATGTGACCCTATGATTATTATATGACAACATTTTTTAAAAGTTATATGGGGCTTGCGGGCTGAAGGAGGGCATAAACAGGGCCTAAAAAGGTTCGAATGTAAAATGTCCTTTTTCTCTTCTGCAGGTTCAACAGGATCTGTACAAGGTGATAATGATTTTTCCTCATTACTGAGTTATAATTAAAGGTCCTTTTTAAGACCATCGAATCTTTAAAAAAAAGGATGTTATGATTTCACATTTAGCGTTTTATATCTGTGGTCGACTTAGTTTGTTATTTAAATTATGTACGAGAATGAGTTGTGAGTCTGATAAATTCAACGGTTTTTAACTTAAAAAGAAATGTATTCTAATATATCAAACAAGGCAGACGGATAAGCTATCTAACTTCTATAAATATTTAACTTTCGTTAGAAGTAAAGGCAGAGAAGCTGTATAGTAACCGTATTAATAAACGTGATGACAAAACTGCCAGGAATATTATGCCTTTAGGTATCAGCCATAATTTCCTATTGTTTACCTGATATTTTTAAAGAAGGAGTTTCATTACGAACTATTGTTTGCGACAATGGAGTTTTCAGCATACTCTACTGGGCTTTAGTTGAATTTAAAAAAAAATTGCTATCTTGAATCTATATAAATAACGTCAGTATATGTGTATGTGTCTTTTCTCATACGTTCTTGGGACCTGGCATAGCCTAGCGCGTTAAGGCGTGCGCTTCGTAATCCGAGGGTCGCGGTTTCGCACCAAACATGCTCGCCCTCCCAGCCGTGGGGACGTCATAAGTGACGGTCAATTCCACTTTTCGTTGGTAAACAAGTAGCCCAAGAGTTGGCGGTGGTTGGTGATGACTAGCTGCCTTCCCTCTAGTCTTACACTGCTAAATTAGGGACGGCTAGCACAGATAGCCCTTGAGTAGATTTGTGCGAAATTCAAAAAACAATATTCCCAGTCGTTGCTAGCAATTGGTTCGATTAAGAATGCGTCCTTGATCGAGATAATTTCTGTTGGTGTTTGTTTCTCGGGTTGGTTTCGGGGGTAACAAAGATCTTTACTAAGTAGTATCGGAGCTAACTGACACCTTCCTTCGAAAATTGTCAAAACAAAAAACTTATACGTTCTCACATTTCTTTTTCAATTAACACCAAAATTAAAATAGTAATATAGTTTTTTATTTGTTATTCGTCTACAAACCATAAACTCGATAATCAGAACCACCTCTTACAATTCCATCTTTCATAAATGCTAACCGTTATCTTTAGTGTTTTACACTACATTATTTATATCCAATAGATACCTATATTTTTGATCTGTCAAGCGATCTGGTTTGCTGTTTCTTTACGTAACTTTGTCTATTTTATCATTTGGTTTCATATTTTTTCTAATAGAAATTATTAATTAAATTGTAGAGTTAGCTTAATTTCTTTAAGGATGTTGTTACACAGTTAAAAAGCCAGATAATTATCATATTTATAGGCCAGTGTTTTCTGTGTATTATTATTCTGTGTTTTAATTGTATTATTTAATTACATAACAACATTATTGATTGTATCAATACCATTAGTACATCAAAAGTGAGCTTAAGTTTTTATTTTACAATCTTACCGCTCTGTCCATAAACTACACAACTATCATTTAACTGACACACGACGAGAGACTAAACAGCTACATGACCCTCAATAGATAGAAACTCAAAGTATCGAATAAACAGACAGCTTAAGTTACTTTCCGGAAAAGAAATATACCACTCAATACCACAGTCACGAATCAACTGTACCAATTGTTATTTTAAATTCAAAATCTGGAATTAACGGCGGGAGATAGATCAAGAAGCTTTACCGTAAATGCAATCTATGAGAATGGACATAATAAATTAATGATTGTAAAGTTCAGACAAAACGAGTTATTAATTCCTGTGAAACAGTTCAATTCCTTTGTAAATAACGGGGCCTGGCATGGCCTAGCGCGTTCAGGCGTGCGCTTCGTAATCTGAGGGTCGCGGGTTCGCGCCAAATATGCTCGCCCTTCCAGCCGTAGGGCGTTATAATTTGATGGTTCATCCCACTATTCGTTGTTAGAGTAGCCCAAGAATTGTCGGTGATGACTAGCTGCCTACCCTTTTGTCTTACACTGCTAAATTAAAGACGGCTAGTGCAGATAGCCCTCGAGTAGCTTTCTGCGAAATTCCAAAACAAATTGTAAATAACGTTTCTCTGACGTAAAACAATCTTAACTTTCGTGTGCAAAAAACGGCTCCTTTGGGTTGAGAAAATATTTTAAATAGAAGAGCGAACAACGTTTCGACCTTCTGTTTGAAATATTTTCTCAACCCAACGAGCCGTTTTTTGCATATAAAATTCTCAACAAGTGGGTTTCTCGACATCACTGAATCTTAACTTTCGGTTCTCTTCTTTGTCTCTTTCGAGGAAGACCTTTTTATCAATCATTCCATTATTTCCGTACCATTGTGGTTACTCACAGAATGAACTTTAACTCGGCTATAAGAAATAGAAAATACTTTAGTGTCTATCTTTTACATTTACATAATTTAATATTGGTGCAAACAAGAAATCACGCAAACCACTTCCCCTGTTTCTAGTTATTTCTTCTATATTCCTAAATTTTAACATACAACACAGATTTGACACATAAAACTTCTCTTATTCTTTATTTTCACGTAGATAAACGTGATTCATATTTTAAGGGAGTTGAAGTATTATGTTTCATAACGTGCTCTAATATAACGTGTTTACTGATTAAATCGCCAAACTATAAAAATGTTACAAACAGTTTAGGTTTGTTCATGTTACTTCTATAGAGTGAGGCGATAAGAAATTTATGACTTGTTTCCAGAAAATCGACCTTCGTTGAATTATTGAGTAAAATATACTATTTTCTCCCTGATTGTGTCATAAAGTTTATCACCTGAAATTATTTTGTATTTCAAGCACACATCTTTTTCTTTCGTTTGTAGAGATTTCAATTATATTTTGATAGTAAAACATTTAATAATCAAAAGTATTTTTGTCCATTCCATACGTAAAACATGGTTTCGCTTTCAATACTTTTCTATGAAAGAAATCATATGATTATTGTCCCATTTCAACCTTAATTAAATACAAGTACATGAATTTTTCTTCACTTCTTGAGTCACGTAAACGTACGAAAACGAAAAGGTAAATATCATTTTCTGTCAGGAGTGGGACTCGAACAAACGCCCTAAAAACCGGAATGCGACCTGTACAAGCATCATAGACCGCTCGGCCATCCTAACGTCTTTTTAATGAAATGTACATCTCTTATGATGGTGTCTCCTTCACCAGTTAACGACGTATTATCCATCTTTATTCACATATTTTGATTTTTAATATTTTTCATTTTCCAATTTTATCGCTATGTACATAAACTACACGTCATTTAAGTACCACACGAGGAGAGACTAAACAGCCATATGACCATCAATAGATAGAAAATCAAAGTATCCAATAAACATACAGCTTAAGTTAATTTATCTTAAATGAAAATGTAAGAATAAATTTAGTGAATTGATGATCGAAATTTTAAAAAAGGTGAATGAAAAATTCCTCACAAAGAGTTCCGTTATATATTATTTTTCCCCTGATTGTGTCATGAGCGAAATCACCTGACATTGTACTATATTTCCAGCACACATCTTTTGTTGCGTATGTAGAGATCACAGAGATATGGAACCAGTAGTTCTAATCTTGACCTTGGCATACGGAATTAAGAAATGGTTGCTGTATGTTGCAAGAGAACCTACAGTTTCAGCTTCATGGCATTTACTGACTGATCGTTTTCAGTATTTGAGTTGTTAGTTTTCAGCATGCCCAAGGGAAAAATAATATGACCTATGATCCAAGGTAATGAATTCAATCCATAGATGTTTTTTTTAGCCAATGCCATTACAAATATAATTCAGTTTTGAGTTTTTTATAAAGTGTTGTAAATTTATGAATCTGAACATCACAAATGCCTTATGTCTGATGGTGAAAGAAGCACTACAATATTTATGAAATTCGTAAAGTACACGCTGCTTAGGCGCTCTATAACTTATTTCTTACACTCACTCACTGTATTTAGATAGTAATTTAACAGACAACAAAATAAAAGTACGAACACATAGACACATGTATATTGGATAAATTTTGATACAAAAATGACTGTTGTATTGTAGCATGTGATGTTTTATAATAGCAAGCTCAATACAAATCAACAGCACTTCAGAATTTTATTTATATCTTGCTCTACATGCTGAAAATTATGATATAAACTGTACTACATGACACAGAAGTGTTTTCATGTTCAACACTAAAAACAACTAAATAATAACTTAAATGTGTTCTTCTCACCTTATTTAATTTTTCGTATAATCAGATTATTATATACATAGGTTGCTAATACACAAGTGTAATTAACCTTTCCATGGATTACATAGGTACACACAAAGTCAAAGTGTAATTTAAGTATTTAAAAACAAAACAAAGCCTAACTGGAATATTTAATATTTGAGGAAGTTCTAAAGAAAAGTAAAAATCAATTCTATTTCAGATTTATTTTATTATGATAAATAAAACCTAAAATGAGTTGTAACTTATTTTTAGGAAAATTAATTATAAAAATAAGTGTTATTTCATGATGATCGAAACCTTCTAAACACGAAATATGGGTAAGTGATGAACCAACTGAACACAATATATGGTAAGTGAAATATGTATGTATGAGCATAAACTACAATTTTATGCAAAGATAATTAGAGCTCATGTTTATACTGACTTCACTTACCCATATATTTTAGGTTTCTCTTCTATAGCGATTCTAACTTTTGTAACAACAGTTATAAAACAAAAGTGATATACATTCAAATATATATATACAGCTACTATTGTAAGCTTAAAAAACTACACATACTTGTAGAATTTAATGTCATTAAACAAAACCATTGACAATAAATATATGCAAATCACTTTAATAAACCAACTGTTGATAACATACAATTATTTTATCATCTCTGATTCTGTTGTAAATATTTTAAAATTACAAAATGTAGACTGTTTTAAAAGTATAACAAACTACCTTTTTAATTATTTTTTAAAATATTAATTTAAAATTAGTGGCTATTATCATGTTCACGTTACCACTTGGGTACAATTTGTACTGATATTAGTAGAAAATAAACAACTTACTGTCGTTAAAATCTAGTTCATAAACACGATAAAAATAAGTTTTTTCATACAAAAAATTATTCATACCCTAGAAGAGTGTAACAGCTGTAATCTTGCTGAACATTTCTGTGCAAATTCTCATATTTTTTAAAGGTGCGATTGTTATTGAAATCTTCACTATTGCTGTATGGTAATATGTCCATCAACTTACAAATTATAATAACAAGAGACTAAAATTGGAAACAAAATATTCTCCATCAAAGGCCCAAGAATACTATGTTATTTGTATACCTTTTTTTAAAATGCATACCTTAACTGCAGAAACTAAATAAAAAACTTTACATTTGTCCAGTTTTAATAACCTTCTCCTAAACAAATACTGCAATTCCACTTATTAGCAATTTTTTCTATTATTTTTTATTCTGTTCAGCTAAATAATTTGATTATTTCTTGTAAGATAATCAATTCTCCCCTATTTTTTTAAAATAGACCTAAAATCTCAGGATAGAAATAACTAAAACCAATAAAAGCTATTTCATGTTAAATATGTTTTCTCAAAAGGCTATTTTTACAAACATTTGAACAATAATGCATATTTCTTTTTCTAAAACACTGATAATCAAAAGTATTTAAATCACAAATTTTAGGTTCCATTCAAATTCTAAATTCAACAAATATTATAACCACAAACCAAATAGGAACATTTTCTCCAATAAAGCATATCGTAAGCCATATTCTACGAATTCAGATATGCCATAATGTTAATATTTTAAAAATAATTGCTCTTTTGGTTAGTCACTTTAGAAACTTTTAAAACTCTACCAGCAAAAAACATTACTTAATTATTTTTACATATATCAAAATGTTGAACTTGTTTTAAAAACTAAGAATGAACAAACTTGCCCAATAAATCTATTCTTTATGTTCAAATATTTCAATGTACATTACCAGCAATTTGCACAAATTTTAAAATATTTTATCATAGGAGTTGTAACAAATTCATAAAATAAGTACATCAGCTTTCAAATATAATAGATTATGAAAAGGATTATTTCAATGCATTAACTTTCTTCAGGTACAGTTTTCTGAAAAATATTATCTCTTGGTATCATAAGAATTTAACATTTGTAAAATCAGTACATTTTTCTCTGACATCTATTTATGTAGAAACAAAACATTGTAACAATATAATTTAACACCAAGTTAGGAAGAACATAAAACATGCAAATATCAAGTGTAATTCTATTGTTCAGTTTCCAAAGAGAAACAATACACCAAACCAGTAACATTTCACACTTTTCCTCAAATACAGTTAGTACAGAACAATACACTCTAAGTTTGTTGCTACAAATAACCATAGTGATTTTGTAATCTCCTTTACACAGATTAATGATGAAAAATTCTTGACTGAAATATTTTTAAAGCATAACATAAAACACGAAATTAACGAGAAATATAATCAAACTTACACAATCACCAGCAAACCAATAACTGTATACTTCATTTATTCTAAAGTATATCTTGCTTAAAACAAGTAAAGACACAATCTTTTGGTAATTTCATATAAATTGCCAAAACCACTGTTGACGTTGTTCCGAGGCAGGCGACTTGATTTATGAATCCCATAATTTGCACAGTAACATTTCTTTATCATACTGCCAAAACAGTTTTTTTTAAATACACTAAGCTTTGCCAGGTCTCCTCTTCAGGGAAACATCATAAAATTAAAGGACGAAGGTGCTAAAGAATAAAGTAACAAATTTCAAGAATATTCTAACATTATTAATTTCTTTCTTTCTTTCTGTAAACAGATCACAGACTTTGGGAGGTCAAGGGTTAAACTTTTTCCTGTGTACAGCTTTATATATTTGCAGGTCCATATGATGAACAACACCTACATAGGTTCCTATTCAATTTAGATCTTGATGGAGTGCGGCATACTTATTTTCCAAGTCTAACTGAGGAGCAGAACTTCTGACATCATCCTTTGACTTGAGGCCATGTTTAACTGACTGAAACTGTTTCTCACCCCATTTTTGTTCACTGAAACAAAATTGAACTTCTTTAAACCACAATTCTGACTCGTTCAGGTAACAACGACTAGTGTATTTCCAATACTTATCTAAAGCTATCAGAAATGAAAATTGAAAGAAGTTTCCAACACTTTAGCAAAAACACCTATATTTAAATGGCAATGAGCATTGGCACACTTTGATATTTCAAGCACATAAATTTAAAACAAAGTGCATAAGTGCCATCATGATAATTATGTCACACAATAAACTAGAGTAAGAACAGCTAAAAATCGTATTTTAAATACTTCATGAAAAAACTATAAATTTAAAAAGCAAACCTCATGCCAGCTTTTGAAGCATCAACTGCTGCTGAAAGAGAAGGGAAGTGTAGCTCACTGCCCACATCAGGAGCAGACTTAGGGTGACGCTTTGAGGGAGTAACTGCAGCAGCAGTGTTACGCATATGAGGAGGTTGATAGGCACCACCACTTGTTTTGGGCTCTTCTACTATTTGTGGCTGAGGAGATTCTGTACCCCCCAAAAAATTAAGTTGGTTTATGTCTACAGAACTTCTTAAAATAAAATACAAATAACAACAAATGCAAGATTTTCAGTAGATTTTAAACTTCCATTAGTTTTACGGGGTATTTTAAAACCCCATGTTTCTTAATATCCTCATCGCACAAAGGCAGTTGTTGTTCAGAGTATACATCCCAAACCCAAGAGAGACTGTGGATTCAGTTCCTCCCATTTCTACATCATTAATGGGAATGACAGTTTGTAATTGCTGTTCTCGTTACGTGTGAGAAATTGTGAGAGAACTTCGCAGAATATTATGAGGAAACAGCTTTTTATCATTGATTTTATCCAAAAAAGAAAAGCTTCTTAAATTATGTGATATATCTTGCACAGCTTTTGAAGAACGATCTGAGAAGTAGCAAATTTTCATTTGTGAACGAAACATATCACAAAAAAAAATTGTCTTCTTAGTTTCGATTGCATGTAAATATACAGCGAGACCTTATTTTAAACCACTTGTTGAATGTACGGCATCAATGAAACGCAATCGTTTCTGCGTAGGCCGATTACAAATTTCCAAAGAACATATCCCTCGTACACTTGGAACTGATATTTCCGATACAAATAGAAGGTTTTCTCGTTTCTAACCTCAGAAGAATTAATTTTTGAAAGTAATGAGACAAAATTTAAAGTGTTTGAATGCTTTGTCCTTTTGAATATAAGTTCACAAATGTAATTTGTGGGTGGTTTTATATGCTTCTATTTGGAATTTTACAGTTTCACAAGAACTCAGAAATTATATTAAATCTAAAATATGGCTTTCATGTTGAAAGCATTTTTAACCAATTGGTAAGTTAGAAGTATACTACTTGCAATAAATGTCAAGAATTTCCTGTATCTACGTTTCAATTTCTGAAAAGTAAATGATTTTTGTGTGTTACTTTTCCATACAATTCTCCTAGCTAGTTTGTATGTAAAGTTCTGTAAATTAATTGACTTCAGCAAGAGAGTGGTTAATTCAATCTCTATGTAGTCTATAGAGGAGTGGTTTCCACACATTTTTTACTAATGATGCCCCCAACCCCTTATGTTGATTTGTGTGACATCCCTGCTGTTGCATGCAGTGTTTTTTTAATGTTTTAATTATTCTGTATTGGTGAAATTGTTGTAACACACAGTTTGGAAACCACTTGGGAAAACTATATTGATGGACAATGTTGATTCTTCATCAGCACAACTTTTCTATTCAATAAATATGAATTCAATTCACATTATACAAATTGGAATGTTTTAATAATGGTCACTCCTTATTTTTAACCAGGCTTTCTTGGTGTTTTGTCATACAAGAAAAATTCCATGCCTTTAAAGATATATAATTTCAAACTGTAACATTTTTTCAGGAATTACAAGAACATTTAGAAAAATTCTTTAAAAAAATTCCCAGATCTGTGGTCTGTTCTTCAGTTGTGAAAGGGTGTGAACAAAATGCAGTATTTTGTGAATTACACAAAATAAATGCTACAGAAAAAAAACATAATTTACAAAATACTGTCATAAATACTTTTGGAACTATTTGGAATTATAAATATTACTTAAGTTTTGAAATGTCCAATGTGGGTATGCACTTGGGTTGACAAAACTGCAGAGATACTATTGTGATTAAACAATATATATATATGTATTGTATTACTTTGAATTTAAGATTATCCTTTTTTGAAACAGAAAATTAGATTTCATCTTAAATTCCAGTTTTATATTTCCCTGTTTGAAAGACTCTAAAACATCATTGTCCTTGAACAACAAAGATTTTTGAAAAAAATTTCTGCATTAACGAACAGATTGGACAATATTTTGAAAATAACATGGCTTAGACAGCCTAAAAACAATGTGTTCAAAATGTTAAATTTGCACATGTAAATGTAATTATATATCATTACATTCTGTCTTATCTGACTTTCCTGCAGTTCAGATGATATTTTATTGCATGATTTTGCCCATCAAAAAGTGTTTTATGTTTGATGCTGAATATAAAAGTTATTTTGTGAACCAAACAAATTGGGAATTGTGCAGCTGGTAAAAAATATACAGTGTGTGAGGCAAATGTGCGTAGTTGCCATGGTATGAAGACTAAGTTGTTTTCTTGCAACAAAAGTACAAAGTCATTTTCTGGTCTACGAAAAGGAAGACATCTTGTAACTGGATGTAGTGATCTTGTGCGGGTGTGGTCACACGAGGTCTGCTAGATCGTGGACAGTCACAAGTTGATCCTTGTTGTTGGTAATGATTCCATAGCCTTGTGATGGTGCATGGGTGGACATCACAGCTCTTGAGACATCTGATTGAGATTCGCCTGCTTCCAAATGACCAATGGTGTCGTTGCGTTGTGCTTCAAACAGTCTTGGCGTAACACTGAGCTGTGGAAACCGAGAACCCGTCACTTTTATTGGAATTTTCCACATTTTGCACTTGCAGAACATGCAGATCTCTCAAACAAATTTATTAAACGGGAATGCGTTTTGGCGAAAAATCCGATGTTTTCCTCCGATTTCAAAGTGCACAACTTTTATTGTCATTTTGGCTTGACAATCAGTGTCTTAACACGTGTAACATCACATACTCTGAGCTTGTAACGTTATTCCATGTATTTTTCTTTAAAATAACTAAAATGTCCTTTTCGTGTTTCTTTTTTTGAAGAGTAAATTTTATGCCCATGCTTTATTTGTTGGTAAATATACTTTTAAATACTAAAAACCTTAGAAATATTTATTGCGTTAACAGAACAAAAAAATTATTACTGATGCATGTCCTACTGTACTGATCCATTATTTTATTTAAAAAACCATAACAACCCATACTGATACAATCATATCCTCACTTGCTATAAGATAGTGTAAATGCAGTGAAAATGATCACATGGTATGCATGAAAATCAAGATGTTACAAAACACTTGTCAAACCAAGTATATATAGTGAAATCAACAGTTATAATTGTGTGAAAAGTTTTGTGGTGTTGGTAATTTCCAACCTTTTGTCACTTCAAAACACATATATGAAATCTCCACAAGTTATTATTGTTAAATTCTCTGCAAGTGAACTTTCACAAGCATTAACAAGTATGACACAAAAGTAAAAGATAAACCCTCGTAAATAACAGAGGTCATTATTTACTAAATTTGTACTTTGTAAAAGTTGGTTTTACAGTATTCGTTACAGTAACGAGTTGCACATGTACCACTTGTGTGTCAGTATTATTAGCCAGACACTGTCAGAACACCAAGAAAGCAAAACCTAGTAAATACAACCTATCAAGATTTAAGATATTTAGAGTGAACATTTGTGGTATTCTGTTTCAAGTTGCAGATGTTCTAGAGTGAAAAAATAAGGGTAATTTAGAATATCTGATTTCTTATGGCAGTTACAAAGTCAACTGAATTAGACAATCCCCTACATGACGTTAAGCAAGAGAAACGAACAGCTAAAATACACTTTCTCTTATAAAAACATTTAATAATTACTTAAGATGTTACAATGATTATGCAAATGAAATTTGACAATTTTCAGATAAAGAAAACTATTTTAATCTTAAAATAAAAATCACTTTGTACAACTAACTTGAATAACGAACATTCCAAAAGAGAAAATTCACAAATCTTTAAAGAAAAAAAATTAAAGAAACTGATATTTTGTGTGCAAAATTATTGTAATGTTTGCTAATACTCTGTGAAATTTTGTGAAAATTAACATACATTATTAAAAGTTATAGTAAGAATACTCTTACAGCTATTTTGGTGTTTACTTGGCAGTCAAACAGCTATTCAAGAAGAATTATACCCAAGTAGTTTGCTCATTTCAGTACTTTAAATGAAGTACTTTCAGTACTTCAGTTTAAATTGTAAAGTTGGCTTAATTTCTTTAAGGATGTTGTCACACATTTAAAAATCCCGATAATTATTATATTTATAGGTCAGTGTTTTCTGTGTTCTTAGTTGTATTATTTAATTACATAACAACATTATTGATTGTATCAATACCATTTGTACATCAAAAAGTGATCTTAAGTTTTTATTTTAGAATCTTACCGCTCTGTCCATAAACTACACAACTATCATTTAACTGACACACGACGAGAGACTAAACAGCTACATGACCCTCAATAGATAGAAACTCAAAGTATCGAACAAACAGACAGCTTAGGATACTTTCCGGAAAAGAAATTTACCACTCAATTCTACTTTACCCGTCACGAATGAACTGCACAAATTGTTATTTTAAATTCAAAATCTGGAATTAACGGCGGGAGATAGATCAAGAAGCTTTTCCGTAAATGCAATCTATGAGAATGGACATAATGAATTAATGATTGTAAAGTTCAGACAAAACGAATTAATTCCTGAGAAACAGTTCAATTCCTTTATAAATAACGGGGCCTGGCATGGCCTAGCGCGTTAAGGCGTGCGCTTCGTAATCTGAGGGTCGCGGGTTCGCGCCAAATATGCTCGCCCTCCCAGCCGTAGGGTGTTATAATGTTACGGTCAATGCCACTATTCGTTGGTAAAAGAGTAGCCCAAGAGTTGTCGGTGATGACTAGCTGCCTACCCTCTAGTCTTACACTGCTAAATTAGGGACGGCTAGTGCAGATAGCCCTCGATTAGCTTTCTGCGAAATTCCAAAACAAATTGTAAATAACGTTTCTCTAGTTTACATAAAACAATCTTAACTTTCGGTTCTCTTCTTTGTCTCTTTCAAGGAAGACCTTTTTATCAATCATTCCACTATTTCCGTACCATTGTGGTTACTCACAGAATGAACTTTAACTCGGCTATAAGAAATAGAAAATACTTTAGTGACTATCTTTTACATTTACATAATTTAATATTGGTGCAAACTAGAAATCACGCAAACCACTTCCCCTGTTTCTAGTTATTTCTTCTATATTCCTAAATGTTAACATGCAACACAGATATGACACATAAAACTTCTCTTATTCTTTATTTTTACGTAGATAAACGTGATTCATATTTTAAGGGAATGCAGATATCATGTTTCATAACGTACTTACTGATCAAATCGCTAAACTATACAAATATAGGTATGAAGAGGAACACCTAAACAGTTTAGGTTTGTTCATGTTACTTCTATAGAGTGAGGGCATACGAAATTTGTGACTAATTTCCAGAAAATCGACCTTCGTAGAATAATTATCAGTAAAATATACTATTTTGTCCCTTATTAGGTCATAAAGGATATCACTTAAATCATACTACATTTCTAGCACACATCTTTTTTTTCGTTTGTAGAGATATCAATTATATTTTGATAGTAAAACATTTAATAATCAAAATTATATTTGTCCATTCCATACGTAAAACATGGTTTCGCTTTTAACATTTTTCTTTGAAAGAAATCATATGATTGTTTTTCCATTTCAACCTTAATTAAATACAAGTACCTGAATTTTTCTTCACTTCTTGAGTCACGTAAACGTACGAATGAAGAGGTAAATGTCATTTCCTGTCAGGAGTGGGATTCGAACCAACGCCCTAAAAACCGGACTGCGACCTGAACGAGCAGCATAGACCGCTCGGCCATCCTAACGTATCTTTAATGAAATGTACATCTCTTATGATGGTGTCGCCTTCACTAGTTAAGGACGTGTTATCCATCTTTTTCCACATATTTTATTCTTTAATATTTTTCATTTTCCAATTTTATCGCTATGTACATAAACTACACGTCATTTAAGTGACACACGAGGAGAAACTAAACAGCCACATGACCCTCAATAGATAGAAAATCAAAGTATCGAATAAACAGAGAGCTTAAGTTAATTTACCTTAAATGAAAATGTAACAATTGACTTAGTCAATTGATGATCGAAATTTTAAAGAAAGGTGAATGAAAAATTCCTGACAGAGAGTTCCGTTATATATTATTTTTCCCCTGATTGTGCCATGAATGAAATCACCTAACATTATACTATATTTCTAGCACACATCTTTTGTTGCGTATGTATAGATCACAGAGATATGGAACCAGAAGTTCTAATTTTGACCTTGGCATAAGGAATTAAGAAATGGTTGCTGTATGTTGCAAGAGAACATACAGTTTCAGCTTCATGGCATTTACTGACTGATCGTCCTCAGTATTTGAGTTGTTAGTTTTCAGTATGCCCAAGGGAGAAATAATATGACCTATGATAGAAGGTGATGCACTCAATGCCTAGATAGGGTTTTTTTTAGCCAATGCCATTACAAATATAATTCAGTTTTGATTTTTTTTTCTAAAGAGTTGTAAATTTATGAATCTCAACTTCACAACTGCCTTATGTCTGATGGTTAGAAAGCACTACAATATTTATGAAATTCGTACAGTACACGGTGCTGAGGCGCTCTATTACTTATTTCCTACACTCACTCACTGTATTTAGATACTAAGTTAACCGACAACAAAATGAAAGTACGAACAAACAGAAACATGTATATTGGATACAGTTTGATACAAAAATGACTGTTGTATTGTAGCATGTGATGTTTTATAATAGCAAGCTCAATACAAATCAACAGCACTTCAGAATTTTATTTATATGTTGCTCTACCTGCTGAAATTTATGATATAAACTGTACTACATAACACAGAAGTGTTTTCATGTTCAACACTAAAAACAACTAAATAATAACTTAAATGTGTTCTTCTCACCTCATTTAATTTTTCGTATAATCAGATTATTATATACATTGGTTGCTAATACACAAGTGTAATTAACATTTCCATGGATTACATAGGTACACACAAAGTCAAAGTATAATTTAAGTATTTAAAAACAAAACAAAGCCTAACTGGAATATTTAATATTTGAGAAAGTTCTAAAGAAAAGTAAAAATCAATTCTATTTCAGATTTATTTTATTATGATAAATAAAACCTAAAATGTGTTGTAACTTATTTTTAAGAAAATTAATAATAAAAAAGTGTTATTTCATGATGATCGAAACCAACTAAACACAAAATATGGGTAAGTGATGAACCAACTGAACACAATATATGGTAAGTGAAATATGTATGTATAAGCATAAACTACATATATTTTAGGTTTCTCTTCTATAGCGATTCTAACTTTTGTAACAACAGTTATAAAACAAGTGATATACATTTAAATATATATATACAGCTATTATTGTAAGCTTAAAGAAACTACACATACTTGTAGCATTTAATGTCATTAAACAAAGCCATTGACAATAAATATATGCAAATCATTTTAATAAACCAACTGTTGATAACATACAATTATTTTATCATCTCTGATTCTGCTCTAAATATTTTAAAATTACAAAATGTAGACTGTTTTAAAAGTATGCCAAACTACCTTTATAATTAATTTTTAAAATATTAATTTAAAATTAGTGGCTATTATCATGTTCACGTTACCACTTGGGTACAATTTGTACTGACATTAGTAGAAAATAAACAGCTTACTGTCGTTAAAATGTAGTTTATACACACGATAAAAATAAGTTTTTCATACAAAAAAATTATTCATACCCTAAAAGAGTGTAACAGCTGTAACCTTGCTGAGCCTTTCTGTGCAAATTCACATATTTTTTAAAGGTGAGATTGTTATTGAAATCTTCACTATTGCTGTATGGTAATATGTCTATCAACTTACAAATTAAAATAACAAGAGACTGAAAATGGAAACAAAATATTCTCCATCAAAGGCCCAAGAATACTATGTTATTTGTATACCTTTCTTTTTAAATGCATACCTTAACTGCAGAAACTAAAGAAAAAACTTTTGTCCAGTTTTAATAAGCTTCTCAGAAACAAATACTGCAATTCTACTTATTAGCAATTTTTTTCTATTATTTTTTATTCTGTTCAACTAAATAATTTGATTATTTCTTGTAAGATAATCAATTCTCCCCTATTGTTCTCAAAATAGACCTAAAATTTCAGGATAGAAATAACTAAAACCAATAAAAGCTATTTCATGTTAAAGATGTTCTCTCAACACGCTATTTTTACAAACATTTGAACAATAATGCATATTTGTTTTTCTAAAACACTGATAATCAAAAGTATTTAAATCACAAATTTTAGGTCCACTTAAATTCTAACTTCAACAAATATCGTAACCACAAACCAAATAGGAACATTTTCTCCAATAAAGCATATCGTAAGCCATATTCTACTAATTCAGATATGCCATAATGTTAATATTTTTAAAATTGCTTTTTTTGGTTAGTCCCTTTAGAAATTTTTAAAACTGTATTGGCAAAAAAATTATTTAATGATTTTCACAGATGTCAAAATGTTAAACTTGTTTTAAAAACTAAGAATAAACAAACTTCCCCAATAAATCTATTCTTTATGTTCAAGCATTTCAATGTACATTACCAGCAATTTGCACAAATTTTAAAATATTCTATCATAGGAATTATAACAAATTCATAAAATAAGTACAGCAGCTTTCAAATATAATAGATTATGAAAAGGATTATTTCAAAGCATTAACTTTCTTTAGGTACAGTTTTCTGAAAAATATTATCTTGGTATCATAAGAATTTAACATTTGTAAAATCAGTACAATTTTCTGTGATGACATCTATTTATGTAGAAACAAAACTTTTTAACAATATAATTTAGTTTCCAAAGAGAAACAATACACCAAGCCAGTAACATTTCACACTTTTCCTCAAATACACAGTTAGTACAGAACAATACAATCTAAGTTTGTTGCTACAAATAACCATAGTGATTTTGTAATCTCCTTTACACAGATTAATGATGAAAAATTCTTGACTGAAATATTTTTAAAGCATAACATAAAACACGAAATTAACGAGAAATATAATCAAACTTACACAATCACCAGCAAACCAATAACTGTATACTTCATTTATTCTAAAGTATATCTTGCTTAAAACAAGTAAAGACACAATCTCTTGGTACTTTCATTTAAATTGCCAAAACCACTGTTGACGTTGTTCCGAGGCAGGCGACTTGATTTATGAATCCCATAATTTGCACAGCAACATTTCTTTATGATACTGCCAACACAGTTTTTTTTTAATACACTAAGCTGTGCCAGGTCTCCTCTTCAGGGAAACGTTATAAAATTACAGGACGAAGGTGCTAAAGAATGAAGTTACAAATTTCAAGAAATTTCTAACATTATTAATTTCTTTCTTTCTTTCTGTAAACAGATCACAGACTTTGGGAGGTCAAGGGTTAAACATTTTCCTGTGTACAGCTTTATATATTTGCAGGTCCATATGATGAACAACACCTACATAGGTTCCTATTCAATTTAGATCTTGATGGAGTGCGGCATACTTATTTTCCAAGTCTAACTGAGGAGCAGAACTTCTGACATCATCCTTTGACTTGAGGCCATGTTTAACTGATTGAAACTGTTTCTCACCCCATTTTTGTTCACTGAAACAAAATTTAACTTCTTTAAACCACAATTCTGATTCGTTCAGGTAACAACTAGTGTATTTCCAATACTTATCTAAAGCTATCAGAAATGAAAATTGAAAGAAGTTTCCAAAACTTTAGCAAGAACTCCTATATTTAAATGGCAATGAGCATTGGCACACTCTGATATTTCAAGCACGTCAGTTTAAAAATAAAGTGCATAAGTGCCATCGTGATAATTATGTCACACAATAAACTAGAGTAAGAATAGCTATAAATCGTATTTTAAATACTTCATGAAAAAAATTATAAATTTAAAAAGCAAACCTCATGCCAGCTTTTGAAGCATCAACTGCTGCTGAAAGAGAAGGGAAGTGTAGCTCACTGCCCACATCAGGAGCAGACTTAGGGTTACGCTTTGAGGGAGTAACTGCAGCAGCAGTGTTACGCATGTGAGGAGGTCGATAGGCACCACCACTTGTTTTGGGCTCTTCTACTACTTGTGGCTGAGGAGATTCTGTACCCAAAAAAAAAAATTAAGTTGGTTTATGTCTACAGAACTTCTTAAGATAAAATACAAATAACAACAAATGCAAGACTGTCAGTAGATTTTAAACCTCCATTAGTTTTACGGGGTATTTTCAAACCTCATGTTTGTTAATGTCGTCATCGCACAAACGCAGTTGTTGTTCAGAGTATCCTTCCCAAACCCGAGAGATACTGTGGATTCAGTTCCTCCTATTTCTACATCATTAATAACATGCATTTTATTCTTGCTACAGCATGCAAACACCCCACAGCACCACATCCAGAACCATTTCTGGAAAAGTCTCCATCTTTATTTTTTGTTACACTTGATTCAGTTTGTGTTTCTAGAGTTAATATATAATACATGAAATTCAAGTTATATGATTTTTGTTTTATTGAGGATGGATAGCAACACTGGAAGCTGTAAGATTGGGCATTCTAATTAATGTTAACAAAATAGTGATATATTTCATTCAGTTAAAAAGATACTTTAGTTTTGTAGCAATGATTTTTTGATTTGTTAAACAACATGATTTTTTGTAATCATTTTATTATTCCTCTATTAACATTATCTATACTATATTTCAGAGAAATACTATACATTGACAGGACAAAGAATGAAGTAACAAATTGAAGAAATTTCTGTAACATATATCAAAACTATTAAACCTTTTTTGTCTAACAGTAAAACTGTATCATGAATTAGTTACTTCACTAGCAGCTAAGCCTGAACTTACCCCTTTCAGACCAATAAACACTTTTCAGGTCCTGAGTTCACTCTATCACATGAAATTTTAAAATTTAAGTTTTTATAGCTACTTTTTTAAATTGATTTGGCAAACAACCACTTATAAAACTCAATGAAGTAAAAATAGGTTTATTAAGCTTTTGCAAAAAATATTTCACGAGTTTAAGACATTTCTTTACAATTACAGTGAAGAACTTTTACCATATTTTGTTTATAGAGAAAACAAAAATACAATTGTGATGTATGTTGATTTAAAAAAAAAGGTTTTTCTTGATTTAATAGGTCATATTCACAAAACACTTTTAAATTACAGGTTTAATTGGTTTGTTAAGACTGGCTATCAGATATCTAAATAAATCACTTAACAATAGAAATTTTATGCTTGTTAAAAAAAAGTACAAATCACACTGGAGAATAAGCTGCGTGCCATGCACATAGATTTCTGTAACCATGAAAAACTAAACTAGAACACAAAATAGAAGCATCAAAAGTCACATGTATTAAACTTTGCACTGATGGAAAACAGTTTTGAAATAAAACTATTTTACAAGATCAGCACAAAATAAACAATGTTTCATCATGCCCAAATGTCTTTCAGCCAATATATAAATATTTAAGTACATATGTATAAATCACACTTTGTATAAAATATGCAGATAAAGCTGGCCAAATAATTGACTTGTTAGTTTGTTTGAATTTTGCATAAAACTTCTCAATGGCTATCTGCATTATTCATCTTAAGTTTGCAGTGGCAAAATAGAGAAAACAGCGAGTCAACACCATCCACTATCAGCTTTTGAGCTACTCTTTCACTAACAAACAATGAGATTAGCTGTCATGTTGCAACTTCCTACAGCTAAAGATGGCAAGTATGTTTTGTGATGAAATTTAAAAGTGCCTTAACAACCAGGACTGGTGAAAAGATATATCTAACATTTTTTTGGACTGACTGTTTAAAACGCAAGCAATAAATTACAGTAAAAATATCTTCACAGATTAGCATAACTAGAATCTATTTTGTAACAATGATGAGCTCCTTTTTAGTGTTAATATTCACACTTCGAATTCACTTTACATTACTACAATTCCAAAAGTAACTACTTACACAGTTTAAACATCAAGACATACAAGTCACATGCAATTCAACAAATGTACAAAAATAGGCTAAACACCTTTTTTAATAGCACTGCCATGCAGGTAGGTAACAATTTTGTGTGTAAAATACACTGAATTCACAAAGATAAATTTACATCTATAATCAGAAGTTTATTCTCTTATGCACTGCTCAATAATGTTTGTTAGAAAACATCACACACAGGTTATCAAAATCTCAACATTAGCCCTATATGTACGAGTAGGGTGAAAGTCTGTACACCTCAACTTTTTTTGCATTACATTTAAATTTTGATCAAACATCTTCCTTATCAATGTACATTATAACCATGACATCAGAAAGCAGTTTAAAATATTTCAAACTTTGATATTATTTAACATTTAACTTATTAATTTCAAAAGAAAATGCATAAATAAATTCACTCTTAACTTTTCATTACAATACTATACTTCTTCGCTCCAAATTGCCCATTTTAGAGTTTCTTTATTCCAATATTACCTTCTATATTCTCACAAATTACACACTTATACTAAGAGTATCTCCGAGCTAAAGTATGAATTCATAGCCTCGAAACATCTTGTTTTACTGATACAAGTCCCGTAAAATGAAATCAGTATTCCATGTCCCTTCAAACACGTTTTTTTGCTCCAAAAGGTGTAAATAA
The DNA here is from genome assembly GCA_011833715.1 of Carcinoscorpius rotundicauda. Lineage (NCBI taxonomy): Eukaryota > Metazoa > Arthropoda > Merostomata > Xiphosura > Limulidae > Carcinoscorpius > Carcinoscorpius rotundicauda. The sequence goes on along the minus strand of MU034047.1, from coordinate 15,562 downwards.
AGCTCCCTAACATTTGTTCTTCGAATATTTCTAATTCATAGCAAAAGAAGACTGTAATAGAATTGAACGTTACCAGGCTAGAATTGCCAAGATGACAAGTTTTGAAAACTTTATCCTCAGTTTCACTATGTATCTTTATTGAAGTTCAGCTTAACCAGCTTCTGGAATTATTTCTATCCATTTAGAGCTTAGTTTCATATCCAGTTAAAATAAACTAGCCTTAGCACTTTGCTTTTTTATATGTGGCAATATTTTGTATTCTAAGGCGCATATCTGAATTCAAAAATTCATTAATAAGATAGCTAAAAAGTAGGCCTAATGAGCATCACAAACTTATTTCTTACAAGTACAAAAGTTTAAGAAAATGCAAAATCAAAAACACAAGTTTTTCATGTATATTATTTATTATCATAAAAGTAACTAAAATACAAAAATTAAAAACTTAATTGGTTAGATAAAAAACTCATAGGAAAATATTTCTCATGATCTCTGATATCCTAGCAAGCATACGCAGCATAACATAAGAGTCACTTCATTGTGGCACACTTTTAAGTCAGTTTTTCAACAGAAAGTCGTTTCGCTATGATAAATGGCTTTTGGTGTACCTTGAAAACATCCATGTGCAATTGTAAATGAAAAATCTATTAGTTGTGGCATTAAGAATAAACAGTGATGATGGTTTGTTTTATTTATGTGGTCAAGCTTATATAAACTTATAGGACAGAACAAATGATACGTATAGTGTCATTGTTCAACATTGGTTACAAGGCCAGTTAAAATGACTTGTTCCATCTGTTACACTGGCACAAAATGTTCAGCTTGCATCGTCTGGCTTACCACTCCACCTGATGTATTAACTTTGGTCTAAACTTTCATGTTAGTTTTGATCTACACTTTTGTAATTTCTTCTTACAGTCTCATGGTGTGTGTACTTACATTATCTAGCTTAAATTTCATTTCCTCATAATGCTTATAGCATTTCAGAATTTTTGTTGTAACATTCTAGAGAATGCTGCACTGTCATTATTACAGAAAATCATGACTGCAAGTATGGTCATTTGGCTACACTACATTTACAATTATTTTGATAAATCAGAAAACTACTGTGTAACAATGGCCAGCGGGATCCATGTCCTATTAAAAAGAAATACCAAATATAAAAGTGGTTCAAGGCTTCAAACAAACAATAACCTAGGGAGTTTGATGTGGATAACTTCCATGGTCCTGACTGACAATCAGTATTTCTTTCTGTTTCTCCTCCTTCTTGAGAAGAGTTTTCTTTATTCTGTTCTTCCTCTTTTTCTTTTTCACTGAAAATTACACATACATACAAATAATTATTATATAATTCATAAAAATGACAGTAAAAACTTAAATTTTAATCTCGTCAAGTTTGTAGTTAATTCTTCTTGTGTCAAATTTGCTTTTAGATGCACAAAAAAAACGACATTTTAAAATTCTGTTATTTACCCAAAGGCTCAAAGAGGTAAATTTTGGGAACCATAGGGATAGAGAAGATTAAACTCAAATTAGATTAAAATTCCAATTTGCAAGGCTAAAACAAAGGTTTTACTGTGTCCCATATTTGTGTGTGTGTGTGTATGCGCGCGCACCACGGAAATGTTAAAGTTGATCTGAATTGATATTCAAATGTGAATGGAACTTGCAGCTTGTGATAAATGATTTTCAATCAACATTAACACACCATTATATCATCAGTTTAAACCAGTTACAACTGTCACACAAGACACAAATTTTCATATACTCAACATAATATAGTTAACATACACATGAAGTTTTGTGCTCTTTATACTTTTAAGCCTTCCACATGTTCTGTTCATTTCTATTATCAACAGTCTCTGTTATTGTTTCAGTAGTTGACAAGCTGATACTGAATACACAATTTTATGTTTTTTGTTTACTATCATAAATACAGATGTTTGAGCTCAGGACAATATATATCTTACGTATTCAAACTTCTCTGTGTATTATAGATAGTGCTCTGAATAAGTGGTGATCATATGGCAGAGGTTTCCATGGTCAAAGGACTGAATAACTTTTTAATGAATTCTTAATACTGCAAACCAATCTATAACCAATTATTAAACTACATTTAATTAATAAGTAAGTGCACTATATTTCAAACACAAGAGTGCACACAAGAAAAATAATAGCTTTTCTACTCTGAAGTCAGGTTTTTTCAGCACGTACTGTGAGACAGTTAAAAAGACCCTGACAGATAAGTCTTTGTAGCTTATCCATAACAAATAGAGTAAACAAGATTAGTAGTAGTATTTGACTGACTGGAATAATCAATAATAATAATAGGAAATACTACAATTATATTCATGACAACCAATTCAATCATAATGATAAAAATGTGAGATATGGTTGTCTATTTGTTACAGAAATTAGTGAAAGAAGCAGAATTTTTCATACGTGAGCAATGTGTCCTCTGTGGTAATTTGGCTATTTGAGTATTTCTAGAAAATAAACATTTAAAATTGAAATTCTATAATGCTAAAACTTTATATGTACATAATATCAGTTCATAATAGCATTTATTAAAGAAATATGGAAAATATGCATATATTACATTTGAAAATTTCGTCCAGATAACTGTATTATTACAGATCTTACTAGTTTAATGAACAAGCTTATTTTCCTACATGTTATTAAATGTTTGGAATTTACATCACTTGACAACTAGGTATGCCTCAATATAACCATCACAATTCTCTATAGTGCATTATTGCATACAGTTGGGAGATTGTATAGATTTCAGCCTATACAAGTTGTTTAAAAAACTTAAAACCCTTTAAACTTACACAAGTGATAAGGCTTGTACTTTCAAACCAGAATAATCCTTCTCTTTTTCTTCAAATTCATGCCATTCTTCATCATTCTGTAGAGTACCAAGAAAGAAAATTAAATAAGCATAATCCTAAGATAAACAGTTACTTTCTAACTACTTTAAATCAACTTTTAAATGGAAAAAGAAAAGGCTTGTAAAATTCCATTCTACTGTGATAAATACTTTATAAATAAGCTCCATATTTTAAATCTAATTATTCCTAAAGAAACAAATTTCATGCTAAGTGAGATAGATAAGTACGTACAGCTGGTTACTGAGGTTGAGAAAAAGGAAACAAAGCAAAAAGGGATGCAAGTGGACATGTCACTTTATCTGACTAATGATCATGTAATAAGCTTGGTATTGAACAGAATCTAAGTTTCCATCATTATACCTTTCCCTTAGTTAACCTTACAATACTACTTTTATGACTATCTTAAAATAGAGTAACATTTCTGAAAGATATTCTGGTCTGTTTATTTTGCCAGTGAAGAAGCCAGTAATGTAATAATTTTATTCTCTATGTAAAGTTTCAGACAATTTGGGGTGTTGTGCAACTTTCATCTTTATCTGGTTTGGTTCCTTTGTTCAAGTTTAGTAAACAATCCAACAAAGATTTTTTTATCAAGAGATAAATGTTCTTCCTAAAATATCTTACTTCAATTTTTTTTCTAAAATAGTGAACATGGGTTGTTACTAGGTTACAGTGCATTGTAAAGCCTTGTGTATTTTGCATAGAATAATAATAAAACTAGTCAAACATCTTCTGAAGGTTGTCACACTACGTTTTGCGAAAAGCGTTTTACCACTTTTGTACTTAGAGAATGAACTGCTACAGAGGATCACCATTTTGTTTCTTTATAAAACATACAGTAATCCCCTACTGATCTTGTGTAAATTAAACATTCTGCAAATGCAATAAAAAATTAGGTAGATGGTAAATTTATTGATGCAAGTTGTTTCAAGAGAACAATTATTAAAATAATAATTAATATTTTACAGTTGTTTTCCATTCTCATATAATTATGTTTGTACATTCATGATGATTTCAATTCATTGATAAACAAAACAAAATACTCATTTGCATTTATTTTTCCTTTAATAATTCTACAAGCTTGAACACTGGTACACTGCTCTAAGTCTAAGTCACCAATAATGTTTATCAAACAAAAGCAAATGCAACACTTAACAAATATCTTGCAGTTATATACTAGTTTCAAATATTCAAGAGAAACTTGACAATACACCCTTAGAGCTACAGGCATTCTATGTTTTTTAGATAACAAGCTATAGCATTGGTTTCCACACTGTGTTCCACTGGATATTTCAAACTTTTGAGGGAGACACAGTAATATTGACAACCAACAGACACCACGTGAATGACTAGCTCGAAGTAGTTCACAATTTTAAAATTAGATTTAACTATATTCCTTTTGATGACATTCTTGAATGTTTTATATATGTTTTTGTTTATTTGTACTTTCAACTATATCAGTAACTTCTCACACTTTCTCGTTTCTCAGATTTTGTACATAAATACCTGTTGACTCTCCGGGTCCATCAATAATCAAAATAACTGGAAAGTGTTGTGAGCAAGTGTCTCCAAGGTCTAATGAAGTTGAGTGAATTATTTTGCTTATTTTTAGTTCTTTTGCATAAAAAGGGAAATATTTCTGAACATTAATAATAAGTGTGGGAGTGAAGAGAAGGATGGCAAACCATAGACCAGTGATAAAGTTGTGAAGAAAAGGAAATATAAAGATAATTATCTAGATTTTTGTTTCACTCTGGTAGATGTCAATCATGAAGAGTGTCCAAAATGCATATTATAGTTTGAATATTACTTTTCAGAAGATATGGAGAAGTTTCCATGGATCCAACATCCATTTAAGGCTGAGGCCCCATCTGAATTTACCTCTTCCGAAGAAGAAAATCTTACTGAACTGTCTTGTGACAAAACTTTAAAAAAAAATTTGGCAGCATGGAACTAACTAAGTTTTACTATCGGTAAAATATGAATATCAACCGCGAAGTGCTAAAGCTCAGCAAATCCTCATTCCATTTGCAAAATCATATCTCTGCAGGGCTGGGGTTTCAGTGGTTGCTGTGATAAAAATCAACTACTGCATGAAAATCAACATAGAACAGAAAATGAGGACAGCAGTGTCTAATATGATTCCAAGGTTTGAGTAGCTATGCAGTGCTCAACAGATGCAAACATCCCATTAGTAATTGTGGTTATTTGAAAATCAAATTAAAATATTGTTTTCACTTTCAATTTACCTGTATTATTCTTTCAAATGGCTACGAAGTTGTCAGGACATAAATACTCATTAAGTTGTTTGGACCTAACTACTTAATAAAGGGAACTGTTGGGTTTTTCTTTCTCCATAGGAGTGCTGTGAACAAATTGTTGAGACACTAATGGTGCTGTGAATCAAGAAAGTTTGGGATATACTGAGCTACAGCATTAAAAATACAGCATACAACATTGTTTCCTTTTTAGATTGTGAACAATTCTAATAAAAAGTAATATTAATAAAACAGTTCACCAAATTTTCAATTTAACAAGTCTTTTTGGCAATTATCTCTTCTGAAGCTCATAAAATACAGATGTAATTTTGTCCCTTGTTGTTTTTTCCCATCCAGCTACTGGGTTAGTTCTTCATGGGCAGATGATTAGGCAAATTCACTGACAGCTCCAACCTCAATGGCCTCTTTAGCTCCACGATCCTCAGAAGAATGAGTTTCTCCTAACAAGTTTTTCACCAGAGTTACCAAGTTAGTTGTTCTCCCTCCAACATTGTTCCCAAAAATTATAGTGAACGACCTTTGGCTTGCATTGCATCTCTTTTTAAATTTTGTTAATCACACCATTAATTCCTCTTAGTACAGTATATGTTTCACACTGGAGTTAGTCCCTTTTTGCAAGAAGAACTGCACAGCCATACCATGTCACCTCAATACGATTCAGTCAACATTAACAACTTTTCATTTTAATAATAATCGACTTACATATTTCTAGGATTTCAGTTCTTTCCCAAGCATCAGTGACGAAGGTATGTTGCTGGAAGCTTCATGTAATTTTGTATGGTTACTCAACAGCAAAAACAGACTTTGAGTGAGCACTCTCCAATGTTCATCAATATAAATGGTTAACTGATACATCAGTGTGCAATTTGATTGCTCCACAATGATGTAAGAAGATAGACAAATGGCTGTTCTCCTGTTTTTAACCTCAAGAATCTGACACATTTCTGCAAAACATATCTGATTTGATAATTTGTGATGACAAGAAAACCCACTGTAGAGAAAAATATATTTGTAAAAACAGTTGGTATGGGTTGAGAAAATTCAATGTGGAGGAGCAAACAACGTTTTGACCTTTAGCCTTCATTACCTCTTTCTTCCTTTTGAACCTGACAATGACCAAAGAAGGTCAAAACGTTGTTTGATCCTCTACATAGAATTTTCTCAACCCATACCAGCCATTTTTACATACACACCCTTGTGCAAATTAATCAAAACAAATGGTCATTTTACAATATTTTTAGCATGGTGGCCAGTGTAGGCTCGCTTGGCCTGCTGATTTCCTTTAATAGTCATTTTTCACACAGAGGGCATCATTAGCTGTGTTTTGCAGTATGATTGACATATTTTTTGGGATATAAAACTAGAAGGGAAAGGAAACCAGTCAAAAAACAACTTCTTATAACTCATTGAAGAAAAAACGATATCAATGGGGTCTCAAATACAAGAACTGGATGCAGAAGGAAGGTGTTCATGTTCGCAGATCTCCAGGTGAGAAACTTCGAGAATCTCACATCAATAAATTCATTAAACATCCCTTGAAGAGGATGTTTTGGGGCTTTTTCAGTTACTATGGCATCAGAGGCTTACATATCATAGAAGGTATGATGCGAGGACCACAGTACATTAAAGTTTTGCAGAGAAGAGTAATTCTAGAATTCAAAAAGAGATTTCCAGATGGATCTGGCTCAGTGACACACATCGAAACTTGAAGAATTTTATGACTACAAGGTGCTGGACTGGCCTGGAAACTCTCTGGAATTAAATCCCATTGACAATCTTTGGGTAATTTGTAAAGAAAGACTTTGGGGAAAAGACTGTACTATGAAAGATAAGCTAACTGATATCATAATTGAGGTGTGGTACCGCAATCCAAAAATTAATAAAGATTGCAGTCAACTCGTGACCTCAATGCCAAAGCGGATTAATGATCTTCTGAAAAATAAAGGTGGTCATATACTGCATTAATTTGTGAGGAATTTTTGAATTCTCAGGAATAAAATGCAAAAAAACTGAAAAAAGTCGTAATTTTCCATCTTGTTTCAATTAATTTGCACAAGGATGTATATCTGACTTGAAGTTCCATGATTATACGAAAACTTGAAATACATTCAATGAGTTTCTCTTTCATATTTCCAAATGCTTTCTACCATCTGATGAAACTGAATATTTAATTAAATTAATTCTATTTCTAATAAGAAAATATTTAAAAAAGTACTCAATTTCCTCTAGTCTAAGAATTGTGAGATATGCTCTCAAGGTAGCTCTTCTCTAATTTTTTACCACATTTTTGAAAATTATTAAATTTAAAATAAATTACTCAGTACAATATTTCATCACTCACTCAAAGCATAATATCTATTGGCTTCAATCTAATTTGGTTACAGAACCATAAGGCTAGAAAATCAGACCCTTCTTGCCATGCCCATTCTCAGAATTGAATGGCATTCTTAAAACAGATAGAACATTTTAGCTTCTCAAAGTTCTTTCCACAGCATTAACCCTTTCACAATGGGTCAGGGCTTAAAGGCCATGTCATTGCATTTGTTGACTTGCATTAAAGATGTTATTAAACTACTACTTTATGAATTTATTTCAATAAGTTTGAAATCAAACTGTAGGTTATAATATCATGTATTAGTTAATTTCTTAATTTAAAAGTAAGTATTAAAATAACACAGATTTTATTGAGTCATTTGGTATGTTGAATGCAACACTGGGATGGTCAGAATACTATGTCTGTAATATTCTACAAATTAGTAACTCGAATTACTAATACTCACAAGATAGTATACAAAATAAGAACCTCATATCTTTTTATTTTGTTGAAATATGGCTTATGTACTGAATCAAACACATTTACCTCTTTCCCTTTTTGGAAACAATCCCCTACATACACTTACTTCAATATATGACGTGTGAATAACCAATAAACAGCTTAGAATGTCTATAGAGTGGATTCTGTTTTAAAAAATGTAATTAAAATCCTACTGTTTTAAAAGTGAAGTTAAAAAAGAAAATAGCAATAGTGATAAAATAATACATCTGAAAAACAAAAAACAGAAAAGTCAAATCTTCTTTAAGAATGGCTTAAGAGTTCCAACTGGAACCACTATCTACTAAAATATACAGAATAGAATAACTTGTTTTGTCCACACCTACTGCCACTACTGCTACACCAACTGTTACTGAATGACTTTCATGGACTATTCCATTCATCAAAACTTTTAAATCCAGTAATAGAAACTTTGGTAACCAGTCCAACATCAGCTAACTGAAAATAAGACTGAGGAAAAGATACCACGAGTCACACCAGGTTCAGCTGAAATAATTTTCAAGGTGAATATGTAGGGAACTGTAAGAACAATAAAGCATAAGTAACTTCATTATCTAATAAGTTTGAAGTGATGCACCAGAAAGAAGCATCCAAATCAGGGTATAGGGGAAGAAAAAGAGGCTTCGGCTAAACCTACAGAAAGATATGAATTATCTTCCTGGACACATAACTAATTTATAGACAAGAACACAAGAATCAGGCTAAAGTAAGGAAGGTATACATCCTTAAAGGAAGCTCTACAACTAGAAATAGACCAATAATACATTAAGCTCACAGATAGTCTACTAAAGGAATCATCTATCCAAAAGCTTAGATCATCAGATCAAGCAATACTGAAACATCAAATCCCACTGACAACAGTTTAGAAGAATTAAAATGCTCAGTTAGACAACTAATTGGATAAAATAGAAAAAAAAAAGGTTTCAAGGTAATTCAGGGTATCCACTGCTAGGATATGAAAAAAAATATTTATTTTCAAAGGATACCAGGAAGAAATAATTACTGTTGATGAGAGCCTGGCCATTACTTTCCTGATTGTAAGAAATAAGAAGCTGCTATGAAGCAAATGAGAAAAAGTCCAACCAGAGCAAAAGAACAACACACAGGTAACAAACATCAAGGAAACTGGAATTATTTTTGTTTATGAGATAATGTGAAACTAATGACACTCCATCTATCTCAAATAAGAAAGTTTATTGAAATCTGGCCATGAATCTAAGTTTACTTACAGAAAAACACTGCAGCACATTAATCAGCACTGGTTCTACTGACACAATTATTTTACCTGATCTGGTAATGAAAGCTGAGAACTTCCCTCCAGATACAAAGAAGGTAGATTAATGCAAACAGCAAATGATGAGAAAGTTGGAAGTCATTCTCACTGTGGGAAGCTTCTCCACACAGCATTACGGGTACCAGAAATTAATTTTATGGGAAACATGGATATGAGGTAAAAAAGTTTCAAACTGTTTCACAATCTATGACCACTTAATTCTAATACACTACATGCCATCTAATATGCAGAGACTAACTTCCAGTGACAATATGGATGTCATCAATAAGATATCGTCACACCAGTAGTTACTAAATAATTTAGTGACTGAGAGCACAGTGAAACTGAAACTATGGCATGTTCTGAGAAACTGATTGTTTAAAGAGCTCTTATAAATGTAAAGAAAAAAAAAGGTCATAAATACTTTGTTTCAGAAAGACTTAAATCAGCTCATGACAAAAGATAGCTACGATGTAAATGTTGATAAAATTAGATTTCTCTGAGGTGATATGCTATGACTGAACAATTATCATCACAAGAGGGCAAGTTACAAAGTTAGGTTTAGTAGGGTCATAGGATTGTGCTAAAAATAAAAAATGATGTGGACTGGAAAACTCATAGGGATAGGTAGTTCAAACAAAGGACATCTACTATGCTCATCTATAGAAATATGTTGGAGAAAGAAGAGCTAACTGGATAACTCAAGAATTCATCAGTAAAAATTCAACCTGCAGGAACTACTTCAACTACCCACCTAAGATGAACTCTCTCAGCAAATAGCACAGCCAGTGATGACATGGGAAAAAAAAGAGGTCATCCTATCTGTATATCATAGTTCTCAAAAGATCACCCAAAAGACCTGGTATGTGTTTTATTACTGTGTCTAAGAGCTGTTCAAAGAACTTAATAATTCAGAAAGAGGTACTGTTGTAAGGTATATTTTCCATCCCAATTCAGATGTTAGCTAGAGGGTGCATCATGTTAAGATAAAGTCAGTCTTAGCATTATCAGGATCACCAGTGATTAACAGGATTTGTGAAATACTTTAAATAAAGATTAGGTTATAAATAAGAATGAGGCAGTACATAAGCTAAGTGAATTCCGTTGTGAAACAATGAAGCATCACAGAGTTGTTTTCTAGCCAGTAGAGTGAATCAGTGTTTTCGTTTTTTGGATTTATTAATCATCGTACATATTAAATTACTTTATTAGTTAATTAGTTTTATATTAGTACAATACATATGTCATAACTGTAGGTATAGGCTAATAATCAATTACACAGAATAAAAGCCTGTAAAAAAACATTGCAGTGGAAATAAAAGTAATTTACTATTCTTACATTGACTTGATGTTAAATATTTTTAATGTATAATTTACATCAAGTCATCAGTGAAAGAATAATGTTATAACATTATGAATTATTAATATGGGCTGAATCTGCTACAAACTTGTATTACTGTAAGACACTGGGATTTCCAACATCAGAACTAGAATTTTATATTTAAACCACAGTTAAATATAAAAAATAGTTCACCACAAGAAAAAACAAAACAATCTGATGCCACTGAATAAAAAACACCTTCGAAAAAGCACAACATCAGCATGCGGCTAACATGCTGTCTCAGGCACAATCCTGAAGAGAAACTACATCAAAGTACTTGAATCTTGAGAACAGCACACAAAAGATAATATGTGAAACACATGTTAATGTTAAACTTAGTGTCTCTGCAAATTCTTAACTTTAAAAATGCATTCCTGTGTGATGCCTTTCCTGACTAGACCTACTCACATAATCTATTATTTTATACAAAAAATATCCATAAATACAAAATAGAAATAACTGGTTATAAAGTTTTAAAAGGTACAATACTGGTCAAACCCCTTAAAAATGTATTTTTATCAAGTAATATTATTGTTTTAAAATTTAAATTTACAGCTATAATGTAAGATTTACATTGAGGAATTTGGTTCAAATAAGAAATCAAAAATGGTTTGTGAGAAACATCTGGCTGGCCAAGCTAGTCTCTACTTACCCCTTTCACAATGACCTTAATGTAATGTGAGATTGCATACACATTTGCAAGTATTTACACTGTATCTTTTAATACAGTACGTCTTCCTTCACAAAATGTGGCAAACTTTTAATAAAGATTACAAGTATCATGAACACAAAAAGTCAGATTTTTATTGAAATAGTTTTAACTTAAGATATATTTGTGAAAATACCAAATCTGTTTTGTTGTTTGTCTGAGAGCAAAGTGATTTCATGTCATGATTAAAAAGCTATTATTCATCCCAAAAATCTCAAACATTATTTGTGTAATGTCCAAAACATATTTCAAACATTTCCGAAATACATTTCAAACACTTGTTTTAGTAAGACTTAATGCTTTATGTTATGTTCTATACCCTAACTATGTTGGATCTGTCAAATTGGAAATAAAATTTTTAGTTTTCATGCTAAAATGACTACTTATTTTGACCTTCTGGTCATGTTTAGCTAACAGTGCATAACTTTCAGTGATGCTGTGCATGTGCACCCATGTTACTATATCCAATAATATAAAACTGACCTTTAGTCTTTGCAAAGTGACCCAGCCTTGGCTGTGTTTTCATGGACTAGTATTTTGTCATATACTGTAACATTTAAATTATTATACATTACATACATACATAAATTATTATTATTTAGAAATGTTATGAAAATTAATTTTCTTAAAATGTACAACAATAAATAAAAAAACAAAGCAAACACTTACAGATGTGGCCTCTGAACTCAGCTGCTGCTAAACCTAAGTTGCCAAGTCTTAAAATTTTTCATGTGTAGTATATCAAAAAAAATTTTTAGTTTTAGATATACAGTTGAATAACCAAAAAAATCATAAATAACTATGATGATGTCATACAGTTCCACATTTGAAACTTCGAGCAGACTAAAGACACAATCTATCTCCTCAAAAACTTGGATCAAAAAATGTGGTAGCCTTTTCATAGATTAAAACAGCTGGAAAAAAACCCCACCAGAGAACATTCTAAATTGTTGATGACAAAAAACCTTCTTGAAATAAAAATGCATCTCAAAATGGCTGGTATGGGTATTAACAATCTAATTGATAAGCACAGAACATTAAACCATTAACTGGTTATTCATGTCATATGTTGAAGTAATACAAGGATTTGTTTGTTTCATGCAAAGCTACACGAGGGCTATCTGCACCAGCTGTCCCTAATTTTGCAGTGTAAGACTAGAGGGAAAGCAGCTAGTCATCACCATCCACTGCTAACTCTTGGGCTACTCTTTTAACAAATTGTGGGATTGACCATCAAATAACACCCCCATGGCTGAAGGGGCAAGCATGTTTGGTGCAAAAGGGATTCAAACCCATTACGAGTCAAATGCCTTAACCCACCTGGCTGTGAGAGGCCATATGTTATAGTCAGTTTTTAAAAATGGAATGAATTAAACAGGGACACAATGTTTGACACAGTAATCATATCTCACCAAAATAAAAATATACAAGGTTCTAATTTTTCATTCTAGCTAGTAAATATTAGCAATTTGAGTTCCTAATTTGTACAAAACCAGACTTAGTATTTGGACATTACGAACATCTAATGTTAACCAGCACTGTATTCAACATACCATGTGACTCACTAAAATCTATATTTACATGTTATTTTAATATTTTCTTTTGCATAAAGAAATTAACTTATACATAATATTCAGATTTGAATTATAATCTACAATTTGATTTGAAACTTACTGAAATAAATTCATAAAATAATAGTTCAGTATAATTTTGAATGCAGGCCAACAAATATGATGACATGGTCTTTGAACTGTGACCCATCATGAAAGGGTTAATTATTTAACAGACAGATGAAATTAGTGGAAGCTGGTATTTTACAAGCATGAAAAGGGAGATTGATGCTTCTCTGACAAATGAAAGATAGAGAAATTTGAATTTTTTTTTTCTCAAAGTTTGGTGAGCAAGGATAGTTTTTAAAGACAAAATTGTTGTCAGTATGCACTAAGCTCCAACAATTTAAACTGATATCTTTTTCATAAAATATTTGAGCCTAGTTAATATAAAATGGACTATGGATGGTTAATGAAACTTAATTGTCAGTGATTGTCCATCACTGGCTTCACCCCTTTACCAAATGTGCATGTAAACCTGTATTCAAAAAATACCAACAACAATTCAAATTCACAACATCCATCTGAACCCAACATGGAAAGCTTTTAGTTAAATATATACATATCTTTTGTACACAGAAAAGGAGTGTTACAAAAGTACTTCCACTCGAAATGTCTGTGAATTGGTACCATCAGTCTGTGATATATCAGAATGCAAGGTGATTATATGTTGAAAAAGAACACTTTTCCGTTGTTCAGTTTGAATCTGAATAACCTCTAGAACTTCCAAAAGGCACATTTAGTTTTACTCAGTATTCCTTTAAACTGTACCTGGTATTCACTCCTCAACATGAACTAAACCAGCAATGTAGGGTAAAATGAATAACTAATAACTGACATCAAAGATACAATAACACACTGCATGATACTACATTAGAAATTCCCAAAGAATTACAGTTCTCGATTACAGAAATGCCAGAGTACAATATCAGTTGTAAACATATAAATTCTCCACAATCAAAGTACAAAATTATTGTACATCAAACAACAAATTACAAAAAGTCCACTCCCACTAGTTGTAAATTAGCTATAATAACATCACCACAATCACTAAATATTCTTCTGTCATTTAGCAGTGGCCAGTAAATGAATGTTAGCACTAAAAATAGGATGTCAGTAAGAGGTTGCTTGGCCAACAAAAGTCAGTGAAATATCAAATGATAGCTCTCTTCATTGTTCAAGGTATTTGTTTTTGTAGCCAGAAGTATTTTCTACTTTGAAATAAACAAAATTTTAAACTCATTAATGAATATCATCTGGTCATTTAATTTGAAACAACAAAACCATGTAATCAAATAATTGTTATGTTAATATATATATGCATAATTCCAACTGACAGCATGTGATAAAAATGTTTGTGCTTTAAGCAGATGGTATATTGCCTTTACAACAGATTGCTTACTTCTTAACAGGTGCACATTTGTCAATCATGAAACCAATGCAAATAAAACCTCACCTTTACTTTAATTGATAACAAGAGCAATCAGAAAAGTTGCATACCCTCACCACTTATTTTCAAAACTGCATGTGTTTATGTTGAATAACATCAAATTTAACCTTTGAAAACACAAAAAAAATCCTTCTTGGAATCAGAATTTTCAATGATCCAGAAAATATTTTGTGAAGTGATAAGGAGCCTTCAACCTTAACATGCCCAGAAAATTTGGTACAAATCCAATCACAATTTATAAACTCAAAACTGTAAAAATGCCCTATCTTTCTTTCCTTAAAAATGACTACAGATCCAGACTAAATTTGAAGAGGTATGTCCAATACAGAATTCCCATCTTGTATAACATTTTCATGTATGTCAGCCTATTAATTTTCCAAAAATCCACAGAGAAATATAGACATGCACATAAACCTGGCTGTTTACCCCTCATCCCATCTCCATGGGTGAAGGTAAGAATATGAGTTCATACTTAATTTTTAACATTTGGTTATTAACAATTTCATTTATCAATATAATATAAATTCACACAAATTGTTTTATTAGGATTACATTTTATCTTGCCTTGTCACACGTTTCATGCAATATCACATTACAGATAAAACATTTTATTAACACTGTTTAGAGAATCATGCAATGCAAAAGGTCAGGGTACATTTGTATTATTTTCTTATAGCAAAACCACTTCTGGCTCTCTGCTGTGTCCACCAAGGAGAATCAAGCCCCTAAACTTAGTATTTTAAATTCAAAAACTTACTGCTGTCCCTGCAGGGGACCTACAGAATAACCATTAATTGTTTTCTTTAATTAACTGCACAAGTCAAATGGAAGTGCATGTCTTACTACTTTTTTTTACCATGGAATCCAATGGTGGATAATTTATTTATTTCACTATTTAAAATTCAACAAAATCCCCTTTTAAAATGTTGTGAGATAGAAAATGACTCCCACCTAGACATATGGGTTTAAATGAGTTGAGTAACTGGAAATTTGTGTGTTTTCCTCTTAAACATAGAGCTAAATACTGTAGATGTATATGAAATACAAAATGTATATATTAAATTTAAATATTTAGTTCATTAAAAACAGTTACATACTACTAGAAGCATGAATACTAAAGGCAGTGGATATTAACTACA
>MU034046.1:1043-22997 GCA_011833715.1 Carcinoscorpius rotundicauda | reverse complement strand
TTCATCACTTTCATACCAGATACACTCTTTGTACAAATGAGGAAAAGTGTGACAGATCTGGGTGGTAAATTGTGAGGAGCACATCCCAATGAAAAGAAAATGGTAGGACAGTGATCTCAGCTACAATATATTATAATTTCAATCTCCCTAACAAACACGATGTGGATAAAATAACCAACTTCCATACGGGGGTAGGGAAGAAGATCAGGCAGGTGGTGTGCATGCCAATGCAAAGCCCAGCTATCTGATAGGGGTAGGAAAGAGGATTGTATCATTTTCACCTCAAGCTCAGTAGAATGGACAGAATCTTGTACATCCCCTAATCTGTGAAAAGGACACATGATAGCAATTTGATAAACTATTCCATCACAATGGTTTGGTTCCACCCAGGAACCAAACATCTAGATGATTGTTTTAATAAAAATGTATGCAATGGAAACTGATCCACTCAAAATCATCCAACAGAAACTGTCACCAGTACAATTACATTATCAATATATGAAAACTATCCTGAGATAGCATAAGAGAAAGAACCACATTAATATGTAACTTCAACTGCCATGACCCACAACATGGGTGGAGGAACAAGAGTATAATTCAGTGAGAAACAGAGAGATCTATAACAAATAGATAAGAACTTATGTTAAGTGGTTCAGCTCTAAATACAAAACCAATCCACTGGGAACCAACATCTGTGTGTGTTTAGGATAAGGAATCTCAAGCGAAGGGATGGACTGCAATTGTGATGGCTCACGCCAAAGCTACAACATCCCCTTAAATGAACCTATAAAGAGATGGAGAATGACAATGGAGAACATCTTGTCATCTACCCTAGCAGAACACCACCACCATATTCTCAACTAAATAGTTTGACCATTATTTGCATCATATTTCAATACCACTTTAAGGCAGATACCAGTGGCTTGGAATTAAAAAGTGGTAAGGACTCCAATACTCCAATGGAAGAAAAAGTGGGAAGAGTTTAAAGGAACATCACCACTGGAGACAGTGCAATGTATGATTTCAAAAATCCTACTTTAAAAAATAGGCCAATCCTGGACTATTCAGTCAAAACCATGGCAAGGATGAGATGCCAGGGAAAAGGTAGGATGACCTATCTGATGAGAAGTCACTGGAACAAATTACTGAATGAAAAAGGAATAATAAGTCTATCAAATTAAAAGCTAAACCTAACTAATCAAGGATAGAAGACAGAAGGTCACAAGCAGAGTATATCTGACAAGGAGTGAAAAATAGAAACAGACACCGTAGAAGATAGCCATGTGGGTGACATAACAATAAAGAGTATATATAGGACATATTAACTATTTGAATCTGTCCAAGGTACAAGTGGTAAATGGAAGGAAAAGAAATCAGCAAGAATAAGGAATTATTCTCACAAGCCCATAAAGTACTGGAAAGGAAAGACAAATCTGGATAAAGGAGTATACATGTAGAATGATATGAAGTACTTGAAACATTTATAGTAACCAAATCTGGCTGACAACATCCACAAGCCAACAGGAAAGAAAATATTTCTTAAGGGATAAGTGAAAAATTTCACACAAGGAGAAAGATTCAAATGAAGGGAAAGAGCAGTGAAGAACCACACTTATATCCAAATGAGTACTGCACGCTGAGGTGGATGATGAATTCAGAAGGAATGCAACAATAGGGAAGGGGTTTACATACCTGGAGAAACTATAGGATTAGGCAACCTGATAACCCATGATTAAGGAGACATGAGACCTCTGATCAAACATTCAAGTGATGAAAACAATAAAATAAGGAACAGTGTATCGAGCAGAAAAAAAAATCCCTTCACCCAAAGACCAATGGCAGAAAACATTCCACTTACATTGATAAACATCCCTAAAGGAAGATCAAATTGAACAAGCTGAAAAAGAAGCAATCCACCATGACAAATTGGCCATATTTGCTAGTAATCAGATATAAAGCAAGCATGAAGATAGAGGATATGAAGGGCCACATGAAATGCCAGTAACTAAGGGTGGCATAGAAGAAATTGATTAATGGGAATGGGGGGGGGGGCTTGTTGTGGCTGGAACATACATAGAAACCACTGCTGTGTTGGTCAGCAAGAAGCAATAAGGACTTGACATGCATCAGATGGATGATTTGAATTACAATGAAAAGAAACAGATAAAAGGAGGATAAACATACAGGTATTTGTTGGTCCAATCTTGACTGATAGTATTTGCAGCTAGAGTAAGAGGATGAAGAAGTGGAGACCAAAACAGAGGTAATGTGATACCAAGGGAAGTTCATCCAGGTAAGGAGTACCCCACTGAAGGCACAGCCACCAGAAATCAAAAGGATTAATATACCACTCCATCAGATAAACTTTGTCAGGACAGGAAAGACAACAAGATTGAATGCATGCAGAACATGGCATACGTGGAGACAAATACTGAGCAAGTGAGCCCCCCAAAATTGGGAGCCAAGGTTTAGTCTCAAGGTGAATGAGAACTGATGCCATCTTAATGACCAACATACACCACAACCATAGAACTGTCAGAATAGCTTATGACCAGACAATTCCTGGCAAAATGGTTGGTTGGTTGATTTAGTATTTTATGGCACCAAGCAGCTAGGTCATCTGTGCTAAACATCCAGTAAAAAGGCAACTAATGTTGGCATCCAGTCTACAATGTTAAAAGAGAAACTACAGTAATAGAAGTTATAAAGGACTTTCTGTAGCATAGTGGTAATGATCATAACCCACCAAGAAGACTAACAGGTAAGTACAAGAACCACCGTCAGTCACCTGAAGTTGGTCTTTCCATTCCTGGTTCTAGGTTAAGTGTCATTATGGCCAATATCAAAAAGTAAAATAATAAAAATGTTAAAAGACATGAAGCAAAATTGTAATAATAACATCCAGGACGACTAATAGGCAGTTAAAACAGATAGTTCAAACAGCAGCATTAGTCACCTAAAGTTGGCCTTTCCAGTCCTGGTTTCGAGTTAATTAATGTTATGGCCATTTTCCAATTTTAAATTGATCTAGAGAAATTGACTCTTAAAATGGAACCACAAATAAAAGGTGTAATAAATAAATATCAAACATTTAAATGACATTAAAAAAGATTATTGGCCATTAAAAACTAACAAAAAATTTATCAACGTGGACAGTGTCACCATCACCAATAACACTGTCTAATGTTATGAACAAACCTAAGAACAGAACATGTTTCAAATAGTGCTGTCATCAGGAGTTGTAATAATGGCAAGAAAGTAAAATGTGGCTTATAGTGATTTGAGTGTTACAAAAACTACACACTGGTCCATCAGTCCCAGATGAAAGAAAATGATGAGTTAAAAAACTGTAACCAATGTATAGTCTATTTAGAACAACTTTCTCCTTCCAATCATTATGGAAGCAAGATGGCCGAAGTCCAATATAGGGTTTTATTTGGAAAAGCTTATTGTCACGTTGCTCACTTCAAGTCGATTGCCAACTGGCACAGAGTCAAGACTTGAATACAGGACCATAGTCCATGTATGGAAACGGCACAGTGGTGGTAGTGCTAGAGCAGACAGATTTAGCTGTAGTGTCGGCAAACTTGTACCTGTGAATACCAATGTGGCCAGGTATCTGGAAAAACTAAATAGAAATAGATGTTAAAGAGAAATGGGCTAGTTGGTTTTGAATTTTGGCTAGAACAGGGTGTGAACTAACGTGAAGCAATTCCAGGGCCAGTAAAGAACTAAGTGAGTCAGTATAAATAGTGCAATTCGAGTACTGCATAGCTTCTATGTGATCCAGAGCAAGAGAAATGGTGTACAGTTCAGCAGTGAACACAGAAGCTGTAAAAGGGATTCTGCACACAACCACCTAACCACAACAAACTATGGCAGAGCCCACACAGTCATCTGATTTTGAGCCATCTGTATAAATAGGAATGGAAGGATAATTCAAAAGATTTTCAGCAAATAAGAGACAGTATTTCCAATCAGTAGTGTCTGCTTTTCTCAGATGACTTAAAGTTAGGTTAATTTGGGGACTGTAATAAGCCAAAATGGGATGGACTGATGAGTAGATACAGCAATGATATTCACTGGACAGACTCAATTCATCCAACTGCACCTGGATACAAAGGCCAAAAGGAAAAATGGTAGATTGTCTGTTCTGAAAAAATATGGCCCAGTGAGGAAGAAAAACATAACCCAAGATGGGATTCTTTGGTAAGGAATGAAGGTTTGAAGCATATAGTAAAGACAGTTGAAAATGGCAGAGGTGCAAAGAAGATTCATGAGACTACATATAAACTCTGAACTGGGGAAGTGCAGAAAGCTCCAGTGCAGAGCTGAAGTCCTTGATGATGAATTGGGTCCAGTAACTTTAAGGCCAAGGAGCCATAAACCATAGTCAAGTTTCAATCAAATAAGAGCATGATATATCTTTAACATAGAACATTGATCTGCTCCACAAGTGGTGAAAGAGAGGACACAGAGGATGTTCAGTGCTCTTGTACATTTGAACCATAGCTGCTTAATGTGTGGTAAAAGGGTCAGTTTAGGTCAATGATAGACCCCAAGAATTTTGTTTCAGGGAAAACAGGCAACACAACATCCCTAAATCAGAGTTCAGGATCAGGGTGAGTACCCCATTGGTGACAAAAGTGCATGCAAACAGATTTAGAAAGAGAAAAGTTAAAGACATTTGCTGGGGTCCATTTCAGCAAATGATTGAGGGCAGTCTGTAGCTGCCACTCAATATTCCTCATTTGCAACACTAAGAGGGAGTTGTACAGTGATAGCATTAACCTTTATACTGAAAAGTGTGACACTCAAAACACAGTCCTGAAGAACTCCAAGTTCCTGTAAAAGGAATGGGAAACTGTTGAACCCACACAAACTTAGAATCTCCTGTCCATTAAAAAATTTTTAATAAAAATGAGCAAATGGCCACGTAGCCCATATATATACGAAGGTCTTGCAAAATGCCATAACAACATGTGTATCATAAGCCTTTTCAATGTCAAAAAAATATTGATACAAGATGTCGTCTCAAGTAGAATCAAATGGTCCATGGTTTAGCTCTGTCGTTGGAACTGGCACTGGATGGGTGAAAGAAGATTGTATGAGTCAAGGAACCAGACCAGGAGAACATTAATCATCCTCTCTAAGGTCTTACAAAGACAGCTAGTTGAAGCAACTGGATGGTAGTTTGAAGGAATCTTGGGATCCTTCCCAGGCTTTTAGGAAGGTAGGTCAATAGCCTGGCACCAGGAAAAACATTCTCCAGCCAGATCCTGTTAAAAACAATCAGAAGAAAAGCAAGAGAAGCAGAAGATAAATGGTACAACATTTCATAGTGTATATCATCAGATCCAACCAATGTACTGCCAGACCTATGAAGGGCCCATTTAGGTTCCACTTGTGTAAAGAGACAATTACAGTCATAGAGACAATCAGCTCAATAGGAAAGTGGTGATCACTCTGATTGAGTCTTGATGGCTAAAAGGTGGAGGAAGAAGCAGAAGTGCTAGGTACCTGGCAAAGGCTGTCACCTAGAGTATTGGTGATGCTCTGGGAATCAGCTACTTTTTGGCAATCAGAGAGCAAGATCAACAGGGGGATAGAATTATATTGCCCATTGACCTTTCAAATCTTGTCCCATATGACTTTGGAACTGGTGATAAAAGATATGTTGGTTGTCAACTTAATCCAAGATTCCTTCTGGCTTTGAATACCCACATAGTATGTGCATGGGCCTGCTGGAAAGCAATGCAGTGCTAGAGTATGGGATACCTACAAAAGTATCCCTCTAATATTATATTGATAAATATTTTCAAATAAAAAACAAAACAAGAGTAACAGACTCAAATAGACAAAAATACCCACAATGAGCATTTCTTTCATAAATAATACAATGAAAACCAACATTCATAAAGCCACTAAACAATCCCAACTGAACACAATTTTTTGAACACTGCTAGTTAGCTTTGTATCTTTTCAAGTTTAAATGTTGTTTCTTAGCAGCTTCTATTGTCCATTTATTTGTTTGGTAACTAATCATAAAATATTTTGTAATTCTCTTTAGTTTTTATGTTCAATATAAATAATATATGTCAAATGTTAGTATCATAACAATAGTATAATATCAAAAAATAGTGAAACATTAATAATATATCATATATTGTTAGAAGCACAATACAGTAGACTCAAGAAATAGAATATTACAAGCAATTTTGTAATTTAACCAATGCTCCAATATCAAGCTGCTTTACCTACTAGCCACAAAATCTGCAAAGATGAAACTTCATTTGAAATAAAAGTTATCCCATAATTATCTGGAGTGTAAAACTAGTTTTTCTTAACTTTTATTAAAATGTGTAAATCTCTGCAGTATGCATTACACATTCCAAAATACAACTTACAATTCACACCCCAAATATCACAGTCAATAACAATAGAAATATCTAACCTTGAGTTTAACTGTTCTACATGTTTACTTGTTCAAACTAACTCCACAAAATTATATTCAAATATGAATCAGTATTCTATTAACTGTATAAATTTTCTCAGTAATTAAAACAACCTACTGGAAAGCTACTGTCAGTTTTGAAATAAAATACAAAAAAATATCATTGTACCATAAAGGGAAATGCTTTAAACATTCATAATGCTAAGTCTCTAGCATCTAAACTAAAATGACTGTATTACATATTTCCTGAGAATAATGATTACGTATGGGTGTATGTATCAGAACATGATGCAACAATTTGCCAAAAAATTATCTTATGTTCTTCAAATTTGTTTCAACTGCTATTTTTGAACATACAAAAAAATAACTTTTTGAAAGAATGGTTCTTTTATTGTCACTTATCCTCCCTGGCAAAAGCTAATTAGTTGTTGTTTTTTTTATCAGATGCTGAGTTAGAAAAATTCCCAATAAAGAAATGTTTAACATACTCCCTTGTATTTCCCTAATGCATTATCCTTCTTTTAAATTTATACCATAATCTGTTGTAATACCTGAAAAACTTAACACAAACAACAAAACTTAGCTTGAATTCATAGAAAAGAAACCATGTAATCTAATAACTATTTTTGCTTAATATGATCATTAATTACAAGTCAATCAGAACTACAATAATAGCAATAATTTTCTAGTATAATATACTCACAAAATATAAATGTCAAATGTTAAGCCAAACAAAAAAGTACTTCAATAAACTTGTGGAATTTAATGTCTAATGACAATAATAAATCCACAAACTTGTAAACTTCAAATAAAAATGAACAGAAAATGCATTAACCTGAAAAACTTCAAGTCAAATAAGTGTAACACTTGAAGCAACATGTGATTTAAGAAACACAAATAACAGAAAGATTTGTAATGTAGTGTTTGTGAATAAACTTGATATAATAAAAGGGATAAACAAATTGTTCATAAAATAAAATCACTATTGATAAATGATGACAGAAATCACTGATTTTTGAGCAAGACAAAGCATTGAATAATAATACTGTCTCTGGTTCAGATCAGGTAGACTGTAGCAACTATAATAACTGGAGACAACTTTACTTGTGAACCATTAAAAGATAAATGTGAAAAATTTGTTGGAGATGTATTAGAAACACCAAGATTTGCTGTTGCTCCAGAATACCAACTTATCCTTGTTATCACATAAGTTCCATAAGTTAAATAAGAAACCCAAGTTTCTATCTCACATATACTTAGCATGCTCACAACACATTAAAATTACAAAATGGATTTACACAAGAAGGTGAAAAAATAAGAATTCCTTGATTAAATCTCTGCCTGTGTGTGACAGTCTGGATGTATGCACATTGTACAAGCAATAGTATATCCATTAATTTGGAAATTTCATGCCAAACACCAAAAGCAATGCTTCTTAAGGAAACGAAATCAGCTGAAAATCAAATATTAATACTAAATACTCAATTTGAGCACAATTTATATAAGTTAATAAAGTTTCTAAATGAGGAAAAGTACAAACCTCTTTCACACATTTCTCCCACAAAACCTGAACTACAGTGGCATTCTCCAGTGACACGGTTACATGTACCACCATTCACACATAAACAAGGTCTTTCACAGTCTTGTCCATACCACCCTGGTTGGCAAACTATGAAAAGAGGAAAAATATCTCAATTACATATGTGTATAGCCCTTATCCAACTGAAATAAATTCCATCAACAAAATATATTTAAAACAAAATTTTTGCACTTGGATTTCTCTCAGAACAAATGTTAAAGGTAGTGCCTTTAAAACAATCATAACATTTCTAGTTTTAAATATAAACTAGTAATAAGAAAATGTAAAAGTTAAGTATAATGTAGTAATGGTAATGTTAAAAGGTACATGAATAAAATATGAAAGAACACACAAAACCATACAAAAAATATCCCTAAAAGTAAGTTTATTATTTGATCTTACAAGCTTATGGTTATTAGTCACTGTAAGACTATATAGCAGTATTAAGTTAGATGCTTTCATTGAAACATGAATTTATGCTACTGACAGAAATTAAACAATTAATTGTACATAAAAAATATTCCTCAACATATATGGCTACTAATGCAGGGAGTTTTGCACGATTGTGTATTCATCCTTATCTTGTTTCTATATGTTTTGACATAACATCCCTACATCATATTTAATTTCTACAAAATATTTATTTTATTACTTGTTCCCATTTTTTGAAACAAACTCATTAAAGTAGGTTAACAAGTAAACATCTGTCTTACTTTTGTAATTGAATGGTAATATATTGTTAATATCACATCAGTTTTGTCAGTCATCGTCTTGACTTTTGGGACTTAGTGTTGAAGAACACACAGCAATGAAAGAATACATTTAAAAATGTACAATGTGTTATCACTATATTTATGTTTGCATTATTTTATACATTTTACATATTTTTATTACTTGTTTTTTTATGTTGCTACCCCTGACTGCAAATTAATGTATTCTAAGAATGTGTATTATAAAATTTAATATTATGTGTATTATTGATTTTTTTTACCCCCTCACTACAGACATAACACTGGGGTTGGCACTCTAAATACAGTGATTGTATATGTACAAAGCATCAAGTATTCTAAGTATCACAATCATCTGATTATCATCTATTATTGGCTTGTATTTCCTATTTCACCCTGTACAATTAGGTTTTCATTTTTAAATAACACCAGATTTTTGTACAAAAGCTAACTTCAAGAGGTAATGATAACATCAATAACTCTGCAATTATTATTTTTATAGCTTAAATTAAGTTCTGCTGTGTTCGGTGATAGCCTGGCTCCAAAGTACTCTTAAAATACTTTCATCATCATTAAGCCTTTGTGAGAATTTCAACAATTATTTAGTTAACTTGGGAAAAGAAAAAAAAGATGGCATTTTTGATCTTTAGCTAATTCCCAGTTTCCACAATAACAACATCTTTCAATGATACTATGAGCCTCACAAGCTGTGAAACACTTTATAATGGTAATTAGGTGCTGAAATACAGCTATAACTTAAATTTAGTAGTTATTTGCATGTATCAGCTACTGTTTTTTGGCTCATCTCTACATACTACGATTACCATGCTTAGTAATAAAGTTAAATAACAAGTAAAGGCTTAATACTTTCACTAACTATACAAATAGGTATTTGTAACAAGATAAAGGTTTTTGGTAAAATAAAAGTACATAAAAATATATTTATACATTATCCAAACTGATGTTGTTGGAACATGTACATAAATGGTGTTTACAAAGTAACATGAGGAATAAATGAAGTCACAGAAGGACAAGGGGGTAACACAGAATTAATAAGCCCAGCATGGATTAACAACAATTAATTAATGGATCCAAAGGTTCCATGAAAGAGATCCACTCTTGGTAAGGTACTATCTCTGTCTGATTTTTATACAACCTTTAACTGTTGATTCAATGTTAATAGTACACTGTTGAATTTTGAGAACATAATATATCTAAGTTGTGAAGTGTCATTCAAAATATGTTGGAATTAATGTAATTTAAAGAGTTTTACACATTGTTTTCAGAATAGAATGCAGGCTCTGGATAGTAATTACATTAGGCAGCTGATAATTTGTCTGACATGACTTCCTTTAACTTTACAGATTTTAAACATAGTTTTAAAGCCTATTCCTTACTTATTTCAGATCCTGAAATTTCCTATATTCATTCACACATCAATTTACTTTATAATACCTATAAACAATAGCTTTGTTGAAATCAGTTCAATCATAAAGTTATTATGTTTTACTTAAATCAACAATAACAAAAATATATTGTTAAACAATTTAGTTCTTAAGTTCCTTGTATTATAAGTAGTCAAAAAACTATTATTTAATTACAAAATAAAGAGAAATAGTTTTCCTTGCCAATTTTAATTAACAAAAACTTCAATATATTTTTCAAACTATCATTCTTCTTAAAAAAATTAGTTTAACTTCCAACCTCAAATACAAAAAACCTATTACTATCAGAAGGCATTGATTATAATAATGCATGATAAAGGTCTATGAAATTTTCATATTAAAAAAAAATCTGAATGTTTTCTCTTCTATTTCAATCTGTAATGTAACTATTTAATAATTTGGTATTTTCCTATTGTTGAAAACATTTCAAATAGTTTCAGACATATTTATCATTTATCTATAGCTTTATGTTTCAATACAAATTACAGTTGAAACTTTGGTTATAAACTACACCTTAAATAGTAGATTAAATGTTTTAAACCTTCAGAGCATATAGATACTAACACAAGTATTTATCAACTTATGTATGGATAAATGTAACACACATAATTATTCATCATATTAGTTTTATTTAAACCAATGCAGTGTAAGAGACAGTTAAGCATTTGATACACATGATGGTTGAATGAAGTATATTTGTAACTATTCATACAATGAAACTATGCACATTTCTCATGTAAATACCTAATTCAGTCTTGGACAATGTTTAATAAGATATAAAAATTTGTATTCTTCTTAAAATACAGTTTGGTAAGAAATTTACCAAATCCATGCAACCCCTTGTTAATAATTCTTTCAGCAATCTACCTAGAATATCATCACATCACTCAAAATAGAATATTTTAGGCATGCTCTGCCAGAGTTACTTTCATGATTTCTTAATTATCACCATGCCATATAAAACCTAAATTTTCTTAATTTTGTGGATAATAACATAGGTTTTGATTAGTTACCAGATGCTATTACCATCCCAATGGTAAATTGGGATTTCCAGCCAAATGCTTATTGTATCTCCTCAGGTTTAAAGAGTTACCCCTTTCACCATGGGATAATGCAATCTGCATCACTTGGACTGAGCAAGAACATTTATGCAAAAAACAAAGTAACTCTGGGCATTCCTCACAAAAACTTTATAATGTTTAAAGTTCAAGTATATGGAAATTAAAGAGTGGCATTAATTTAATTATATCTTTCTAATAAAAATTTTATTTATCTTATTGTTATTTGCACTCAAACTTTTAAATTGTTTGAGTGCAAGGTGATTTTCATTTTAAGTATAAAAACACTTTTCGTCATGGAATATTTTGGGATAACATGACACCTCTTTTAGTCCATCTCAGCTGTTCTTCACTCCAAAGTAACTTAATTTGAAAAACTTAAAACCAGGTCTTATCATTCATATACTTAAACTTTTTCTTAAACTCCTACCCTGTCAAAATTTATACTTGTGTCACCCAGACCTATTATTCTTACTGTTAAACATGAAAAAGATGATATACCAGCACTATCAATTCCATTTACAATCTTAAATACCTCAATCAGATCTCTGCCTTAACTTTTCTTTTTTCAACAGAAACCACTCAGAGAGATTTCACCCTCTCCCTCTATGACAACTCCCCATCCCGGCACCATTCTAATAATCCTTCTCTGAACAATTTTAGACAGTTTGATGTCTTTGCAATTGTGGTCTAACCAGTGACCTATGCAATGAAATTATAATCACTTTAGACTTGTATTCAATATTTCTGTAGATACAACCTCCAATCCTATTTGCCTTACCACAAGCAATAGCACATCGTTTGGATGGCTTTAGAAATTGATCTACCATAACACCAAGATCCCTTTCTTTCATGACAATGTTGAGGTTATTCAATACAAATTTCACGTATAACTCAAATTTTGCTAACCCCACATGCATTATCTTACATTTATTATAATTAAAATCCATTTAGCATTTATTTGACCAACTCAAATGATCTAAATCCTTTTGTACAGCAGCAGTACTCTCTTCACAGTCAGCAACACCCAAGACCTTAATATCATCAACAATTTCATCAATTTGTTGGCTGTTATGTGAAGAATATGTAGCTATACAGCTCAAACAAATC
Organism: Carcinoscorpius rotundicauda; assembly: GCA_011833715.1. NCBI lineage: Eukaryota > Metazoa > Arthropoda > Merostomata > Xiphosura > Limulidae > Carcinoscorpius > Carcinoscorpius rotundicauda. The sequence goes on along the minus strand of MU034046.1, from coordinate 10,623 downwards.
TTTGTTGGTATGGAACCTATCAGGTGTTGAATTTTTTTTTTTTTTTCAACTCCATTTATTCAGAGATCTTTGCAGTGTACAAGTCAAAAGTCAGGTAAGCACATTTAAGTCAAGATACAGATCTCACAACTACCATTGTATTACTGAAAATACAGAGAACCAAATTACGGATTTTCATAGCTTGTTGATTATGTGACAATACATTTAAAGCTTTAAATAGTTTTTTAAAGGTTTCTTTTGAAATAAAGGACCTTAAAGTGAGAAAATATAAAACTTTGAATTATAACATACATTATAATGTTAATTTAATTCACATAAATTGATAGTAAAAGTTTTTGATTAAATTTTGAATGTAGCATGGCAACTTGTGCAGAAAAATCTTTAAAGGAATACCCATGTTTAAACTGTTAATGGAGTTATAGACATGATTATTAACTTCAGGATATAAATATTTTAAGTTACAATTTACTTTGAAAAACAATTTTGATTTCAGATTTTGATGTTTCATACTTCATTTGCATCCTAAACAAACCTCTGCACCTTGTTATTCATATCATCAAAATCTATGTTATTAAAAAGTTTAAACTTACTGCTTTCACAGTCCTCTCCTCTCCAGCCTGGACTGCACTTACAGCCATCTACGGTACACAAACCATGTTCTGAACAGTTCTTTTTACCACAGAATAACTGTTTACAATCTGGAGGTTTCCAGAACTGGTCACATAAACATTGCCCTTTGATACATTGGCCATGACTGTTACAATCAATAGGTGTACAATCTGGCTCATGAACACAAAGGATTGAGCTGACCTTACGTTCACAGTTGAAACGTTTATCAGAACTAATACAAGAAAAAAAAACAACCAAGATCATAATACTGGAACAGGATTTTGAACTCAAAAATGACTTCTGAAAATGCTCGAGTGAGTGCCAAGTTACATAAATAAATCAGTAACATTTGAGTATCTTTATTCATAAGTTAATCCATTTTTACTTCAATTCCCATTCATTGTCTTTATGGGGTCTTATCATTCATATTCTGAAACAAAATATTTTCTTCCCAAAAAAGAAAATCTACTGTGTCATTAAACATACTGTGAAAAATTGATGAAAGTATTTTATGACATAAGTTATAATAACAATGTTGGCAGCTTGCAAAACTCCAAAGTAAGTAGTTTAAATCAAGTCTGGCTTCATAAATCTAACACTAAACTTTAGAAGGTATAAAAGCCTGACTTCTTTCAAACATTTTTATAAATCACTCATAAAGACAAATTAGAAAGAACAGAATTGCAGTAATTCATTTAAGTTTATGATATAAAATCTAATTGTAATTACTACCACAGAAACTAATATCTTATTATTTAAGACAAAGACTGACCTTAAAATTAAAGTTGAAGTCACAAACCTTAGAAATGCATTTATGTATGTCAACTGTCAATAAATTATAACATTTTGTGACCATTTTCAAATACCTCATCTTGATGAAATTTGTACTCGTCTAAAATCAATACTTAATTCAGTCAAAATGTTTTTAAGAGAATGGCATATAGTTTACCATTTATCTGATGGATAGTTGACTACTGTATTGTTAATTACATAAGTTGCTGACCCTCTCCATACAGGTTGACAGCATTGACTAGGCCCATTCTTTTAAGATATCTTCCAATCCCACAAAGAAACCCTAAAACATTAAATATTCCAATCAGTAAGGATTATTTCAACTCATAAATTACAGCTGCTAGAAAACTATCCACTGACTCAAAGTTTAAGTAAAGGAAATGAAGGATTTAATATTAAAATACTTAACTGTACACAGGCTTACACATTAAAAAATTACATTTTAATTAAATTATTTTTCTTCTGTTACTTTAACTGTTGTCACTATTTCTGTAGCATTTCTCCAGTGATGATTTATATCACCATACTTAAATTTAGTTTTTGTGAACAATCCCAGTTGCAACATATTTGCTCCTCATATAATAACAGTTTGAGGTTTTTCTATGCTAATGGTTTGAACAATGTACTCTTCTACAGGATTGATTGATTTAGTGTTTTAATGGCACAAAGCGGCGAGACTATCTGCATCAGACATCCGGTAAAAAGGTAAAAATAAAGTAATGTAGAAAAGACATAAATCGAAATGAAGGTAAAACAAAAAAGTATAAAACAAATGTTGACACCCAGTCTACAACGTTAAATAGAAGGCAGAGTATATGAAGTTGTAAGGTATTTACTCTAGCAAAAAGTAATGATCATAACCCGCCAGGAAGACTAACAGGTAAGTTCAAGACCCACCGTCAGTCACCTGAAGTTGGTCTTTCCATTCCTGGTTCCAAGTTATGTGTCATAGCAACCAGTATCAAAATATAAAAGAATAGAAGTTTTAAAAGACACTTAGCAAAATCGTAATAATGAGTAGCTAAATGTCCAGTTAAAAGATAAAATCAAGTAAATGCAGTAAAATTTGTAAAAGTAATTGATGATAAAAGCAAAACGGCAATTAAAACAGAAAATGGCACAAAAACCAATGTTGACATCCAGTCAACAAAGTTGTAAAGGACTACCTGTAGCAGAATGGTAATGATCATAACCCGCCAGGAAGACTAACAGGGAAGTATAAAACCACCATCAGTCACCTGAAGTTGGTCTTTCCAGTCCTGGTTCCGGATTATGAGTCAATATAGCCAGTACTAAAAAGTAAAGTAGTAAAAGTGTGAAATGATATGCAGCAAAATAATAACAACTCGCCGGACGACTAACGAGTAGTTAAAACAGTAGCGTTAGTCACCTGAATTTGGCTTTCCAATCCTGGTGTCGAGTTATTTAATGTTTCTGGCCATTGTCCAATGTCAAATTGAATGAAAGAGATTAAAACTGTAAAAAGGAACCACAATTAAAAAGGTGTAATGAATAAACGCAACACTTAAATGAGATTAAAAAGATTAATGGCCATTAAAAATTAAAAACGTTAAGGTGGACAGAGTCACCATCACCAATAACTCTGTCCAATGTTACAGACTGACCTTGGGAAAAAATATGTTTAAAATATTGCCGTAATTGAGAATTGTAACGAAGGCAAGAAAGTAAAACGTGGCTGATAGTGATTTGAGTGTTACACAAACTACACATTGGTGCATCAGTTCCAGATAAAAAAATGATGAGTTAAAAAACTGTGACCAATGCATAGCCTAGTGAGAACAACTTCCTCCTTCTGAACTTTACGGAAGCCAGATGGCTAAGTCAATTTTGGGTTTGATTTGAAAAAGTTTGTTGTCGCGTTGCTCAGTCCAAGTCGGCATGGACCCGAGCCTTGAAGACACACCATAGTCCATGTACGGAATAGGCAAGGGGTGATGGTGCTGGAGCAGACATTTACCTGCCATGTCTGCAAGCTCATTCCTGCGAATACCAACATGACCTGGTATCCAGAAAAACTGGATGAAGTAACTGTCAATGAGAATGGGCCAGTCGTTTCGAATATCAGCGAGAATAGGATGTGAGCTAGCGTGTAGCGATTCCAAGGCAAGTATAGAACTAAGCGAATCAGTATAAATAGTGCAGCTGGAAGTATTGCAGCTGAGCAGTATGATCCAGGGCAAGAGATATGGCATACAGTTCAGCAGTGAACACAGAAGCTGTAGAGGGGATTCTGCACACAACTACTGACCCATAGCAAACCACAGCAAGCCTACTGAATTACCTGATTTGGAACCATCTTTATAAATGGGAACTGAATGATTGTTTAAAAGATATTCATTGAATAAAAGACGGTACTTCCAATCTGGAGTATCTGCCTTTTTAAGGTGACTGAAAAAAGGTTGCATTTGGGGGCTGTAATAAGCCATGGTGGGATGGGCTGACCTGTGGAATCTGCAATGTTATCCAAGGACAGACCCAATTCATCCAATGCGCCCCGATGCGAAGGCTAAACGGAGCAATGACAGATTGTCTGTTCTGAAAAAGTACTGCCCACCGAGGAAGGAAAACACATTCCCAGGTGGGATGCTTTGGTAAGGAATGAAGTTTCGAAGTATATTGTAAAGATAGTTGCAAACGGCGAAGGTGTAGAGAGGTTCATGAGATTCAATATATATGCTTTGAACTGGAGAGGTACGGAAAGCCCCAGAGTAAAGTCAAAGTCCTTGGTGATGAATGGGGTCCAGCATCTTTAAGGGCCGAGGGATTGGCAGAGTCATAGACCATTGAACCATAGTCGAGTTTCGATTGAGTAAGAGCACAATATACCTTTAACATTGAACAGCGATCTGCTCCCTAACTGTTAGAAAGAGGACATGGAGGATGTTCAGTGCTCTTGTGCATTTGACCCAAAGCTGCTTTAAGTGTGGTATAAGGTCAGTTTACGAAAAAGATAAGTCCTAAGAACTTGGTCTTCGGGACCACTGGCAGCAAAACTTCACCGTTATGAAGTTCAGGATAAGAGTGAATACCCCCCGTCACGGCAAAATGAATGCATACAGTTTTAGAGAGAGAGAAATTAAGCCTCGCCAGGTTTACTTTGTACATGATTGAGGGCAGTTTGTAGTTTCCGCTCAATATATCTCATGTTTGACGACTGTAAATAGTTATGGTGAGAATAGTTTAGTTAGTAAGTATAGTTATGGTGAGAATAGTTTAGTTAGTAAGTATAGTTATGGTGAGAATAGTTTAGTTAGTAAGTATAGTTATGGTGAGAGTAGTTTAGTTAGTAAGTATAGTTATGTTGAGAGTAGTTTAGTTAGTAAGTATAGTTATGTTGAGTAGTTTAGTTACTAAGTATAGTTATGGTGAGAGTAGTTTAGTTAGTAAGTATAGTTATGGTGAGAGTAGTTTGGTTAGTAAGTATAGTTATGGTGAGTGTAGTTTAGTTAGTAAGTATAGTTATGTTGAGAGTAGTTTAGTTAGTAAGTATAGTTGTGGTGAGAGTAGTTTAGTTAGTAAGTATAGTTATGGTGAGATTAGTTTAGCTAGTAAGTATATAGTAAGTATTGTTATGGTGAGAGTAGTTTAGTAGTAAGTATAGTTATGGTGAGAGTAGTTAGTTAGTAAGTATTGTTATGGTGAGAGTAGTTTAGTTAGTAAGTATAGTTATAGTGAGAGTAGTTTAGTAGTAAGTATAGTTATGGTGAGAGTAGTTTAGTTAGTAAGTATAGTTATGGTGAGATTAGTTAGTTAGTAAGTATAGTTATGGTGAGAGTAGTTTAGTTAGTAAGTATAGTTATGGTGAGAGTAGTTTAGTTAGTAAGTATTGTTATGGTGAGAGTAGTTTAGTTAGTAAGTATAGTTATGGTGAGAGTAGTGTTAGTAAAGTGTTTAGTGAGGAGAGTGTTAGTTAGTAAGTATAGTTATGGTGAGAGTGGTTTAGTTAGTAAGTATAGTTATGGTGAGAGTAGTTTAGTTAGTAAGTATAGTTATGGTGAGAGTAGTTAGTTAGTAAGTATAGTTATGGTGAGAGTAGTTTAGTTAGTAAGTATAGTTATGGTGAGAGTAGTTTAGTTAGTAAGTATAGTTATGGTGAGAGTAGTTTAGTTAGTAAGTATAGTTATGGTGAGAGTAGTTTAGTTAGTAAGTATAGTTATGGTGAGAGTAGTTTAGTTAGTAAGTATAGTTATGGTGAGAGTAGTTTAGTTAGTAAGTATAGTTATGGTGAGAGTAGTTTAGTAGTAAGTATAGTTATGGTGAGAGTAGTTAGTTAGTAAGTATTGTTATGGTGAGAGTAGTTTAGTTAGTAAGTATAGTTAGTGAGAGTAGTTTAGTTAGTAAGTATAGTTATGGTGAGAGTAGTTAGTTAGTAAGTATAGTTATAGTGAGAGTAGTTTAGTTAGTAAGTATAGTTATGGTGTGAGAGTAGTTTAGTTAGTAAGTATAGTTATGGTGAGAGTAGTTTAGTTAGTAAGTATAGTTATGGTGAGAGTAGTTTAGTTAGTAAGTATTGTTATGGTGAGAGTAGTTTAGTAGTAAGTATAGTTATGGTGAGAGTAGTTTAGTTAGTAAGTATTGTTATGGTGAGAGTAGTTTAGTTAGTAAGTATAGTTATAGTGAGAGTAGTTTAGTTAGTAAGTATAGTTATGGTGAGAGTAGTTTAGTTAGTAAGTATAGTTATAGTGAGAGTAGTGGTAGATGTATAGTTATGGTGAGATAGTTTAGTTAGTAAGTATAGTTATGGTGAGAGTAGTTAGTTAGTAAGTATAGTTATGGTGAGAATAGTTTAGTTAGTAAGTATAGTTATGGTGAGAGTAGTTTAGTTAGTAAGTATAGTTATGGTGAGAGTAGTTTAGTTAGTAAGTATAGTTATGGTGAGAGTAGTTTAGTTAGTAAGTATAGTTATGGTAAGAGTAGTTTAGTTAGTAAGTATAGTTATGGTGAGAGTAGTTTAGTTAGTAAGTATAGTGTATGGTGAGTGTAGTTAGTTAGTAAGTATAGTTATGGTGAGATTAGTTTAGCTAGTAAGTATATAGTAAGTATTGTTATGGTGAGAGTAGTTTAGTTAGTAAATATAGTTATGGTGAGTGTAGTTTAGTTAGTAAGTATAGTTATGTTGAGAGTAGTTTAGTTAGTAAGTATAGTTATGGTGAGAGTAGTTGGTTAGTAAGTATAGTTATGGTGAGTGAGTTCAGTTAGTAAGTATAGTTATGTTGAGAGTAGTTTAGTTAGTAAGTATAGTTATGGTGAGAGTAGTTTAGTTAGTAAGTATAGTTATGGTGAGATTAGTTTAGCTAGTAAGTATATAGTAAGTATTGTTATGGTGAGAGTAGTTTAGTTAGTAAGTATAGTTATGGTGAGAGTAGTTTAGTTAGTAAGTATAGTTATGGTGAGAGTAGTCTAATTAGTAAGTATAGTTATGGTGAGAATAGTTTAGTTAGTAAGTATAGTTTCGAAAGAACGTTAGGTTCAAGTTAGTAAGTATAGTTATGGTGAGATTAGTTTAGTTAGTAAGTATAGTTATGGTGAGAGTAGTTTAGTTAGTAAGTATAGTTATGATGAGAGTAGTTTAGTTAGTAAGTATAGTTGTGGTGAGAGTAGTTTAGTTAGTAAGTATAGTTATAGTGAGAGTAGTTTAGTTAGTAAGTATAGTTATGGTGAGAGTAGTTTAGTTAGTAAGTATAGTTGTGGTGAGAGTAGTTTAGTTAGTAAGTATAGTTATGGTGAGAGTAGTTTAGTTAGTAAGTATAGTTATGGTGAGAGTAGTTTAGTTAGTAAGTATAGTTGTGGTGAGAGTAGTTTAGTTAGTAAGTATAGTTATGATGAGAGTAGTTTAGTTAGTAAGTATAGTTATGTGAGAGTAGTTTAGTTAGTAAGTAAGTTATGGTGAGAGTAGTTTAGTTAGTTAGTAGTTAGTAGTAAGTATAGTGGTGAGAGTAGTTAGTTAGTAAGTATAGTTATGGTGAGAGTAGTTTAGTTAGTAAGTATAGTTATGGTGAGAGTAGTTTAGTTAGTAAGTATTGTTATGGTGAGAGTAGTTTAGTTAGTAAGTATAGTTATGGTGAGAGTAGTTTAGTTAGTAAGTATTGTTATGGTGAGAGTAGTTTAGTTAGTAAGTATAGTTATAGTGAGAGTAGTTTAGTTAGTAAGTATAGTTATGGTGAGAGTAGTTTAGTTAGTAAGTATAGTTATAGTGAGAGTAGTTGGTTAGTATGTATAGTTATGGTGAGATTAGTTTAGTTAGTAAGTATAGTTATGGTGAGAGTAGTTTAGTTAGTAAGTATAGTTATGGTGAGAGTAGTTAGTTAGTAAGATAGTTATGGTGAGAGTAGTTTAGTTAGTAAGTATAGTTATGGTGAGAGGAGTTTAGTTAGTAAGTATAGTTATGGTGAGAGTAGTTAGTTAGTAAGTATAGTTATGGTAAGAGTAGTTTAGTTAGTAAGTATAGTTATGGTGAGAGTAGTTTAGTTAGTAAGTATAGTTATGGTGAGTGTAGTTTAGTTAGTAAGTATAGTTATGGTGAGATTAGTTTAGCTAGTAAGTATATAGTAAGTATTGTTATGGTGAGAGTAGTTTAGTTAGTAAATATAGTTATGGTGAGTGTAGTTTAGTTAGTAAGTATAGTTATGTTGAGAGTAGTTTAGTTAGTAAGTATAGTTATGGTGAGAGTAGTTTGGTTAGTAAGTATAGTTATGGTGAGTGTAGTTCAGTTAGTAAGTATAGTTATGTTGAGAGTAGTTTAGTTAGTAAGTATAGTTATGGTGAGAGTAGTTTAGTTAGTAAGTATAGTTATGGTGAGATTAGTTTAGCTAGTAAGTATATAGTAAGTATTGTTATGGTGAGAGTAGTTTAGTTAGTAAGTATAGTTATGGTGAGAGTAGTTTAGTTAGTAAGTATAGTTATGGTGAGAGTAGTCTAATTAGTAAGTATAGTTATGGTGAGAATAGTTTAGTTAGTAAGTATAGTTATGGTGAGAGTAGTTTAGTTAGTAAGTATAGTTATGGTGAGAATAGTTTAGTTAGTAAGTATAGTTATGGTGAGAGTAGTTTAGTTAGTAAGTATAGTTATGGTGAGAGTAGTTTATTTAGTAAGTATAGTTATGGTGAGTGTAGTTTAGTTAGTAAGTATATTATGTTGAGAGTAGTTTAGTTAGTAAGTATAGTTATGGTGAGAGTAGTTTAGTTAGTAAGTATAGTTATGGTGAGAGTAGTTTAGTTAGTAAGTATAGTTATGGTGAGATTAGTTTAGCTAGTAAGTATATAGTAAGTATTGTTATGGTGAGAGTAGTTTAGTTAGTAAGTATAGTTATGGTGAGAGTAGTTTAGTTAGTAAGTATAGTTATGGTGAGAGTAGTTAATTAGTAAGTTAGTTATGGTGAGAATAGTTTAGTTAGTAAGTATAGTTATGGTGAGAGTAGTTTAGTTAGTAAGTATAGTATGGTTGAGAATAGTTTAGTTAGTAAGTATAGTTATGGTGAGAGAGTAGTTAGTTAGTAAGTATAGTTATGTTGAGAGTAGTTTAGTTAGTAAGTATAGTTATGTGTGAGAGTAGTTTAGTTAGTAAGTATAGTTATGGTGAGAGTAGTTAGTTAGTAAGTATAGTTATGGTGAGATTAGTTTAGCTAGTAAGTATATAGTAGTTTGTTGAGTGAGAGTAGTTTAGTTAGTAAGTATTGTTATGGTGAGAGTAGTTAGTAGTAAGTATATAGTAAGTATGTTATGGTGAGAGTAGTTAGCTAGTAAGTATATAGTAAGTATTGTTATGGTGAGAGTAGTTTAGTTAGTAAGTATAGTTATGGTGAGAGTAGTTATTAGTAAGTATAGTTATGGTGAGATAGTTTAGTTAGTAAGTATAGTTATGGTGAGAAGTAGTTTAGTTAGTAAGTATAGTTATGGTGAGAATAGTTTAGTTAGTAAGTATAGTTATGGTGAGAGTAGTTTAGTTAGTAAGTATAGTTATGGTGAGTGTAGTTTAGTTAGTAAGTATAGTTAGGTGAGAGTAGTTAGTTAGTAAGTATAGTTATGGTGAGAGTTAGTTTAGTTAGTAAGTATAGTTATGTGTGAGATTAGTAGTAGTAAGTATAGTAAGTATTGTTATGTGAGAGTAGTTTAGTTAGTAAGTATAGTTATGGTGGAGTAGTTAGTTAGTAAGTAGAGTT